>CM008230.1:11095494-11111943 GCA_002278615.1 Pogonus chalceus | reverse complement strand
AACTACAAAGCAAAAATTCAAGATGATAGGGAAGCAATAAATAAAAAAACATGCATAAATTAATGATTACCCAAAGCAATGAGATTATTTACAATAGCTGTGATTGTGTTATAAAATGCAACTAAACGAAATTTGTATATCATATCTATATAGGTATAATTGGTACAGTAGTTTCCCTCCTAAAAGTATAATATGTAAAATTACCAAAATGAGCACAAAAAAGATAAATGAAACGAAAAGAAATTATCCCATTATATATAATAATTAGTTATAACAATTAAGATTAAAATTAATGAAAATATTGTTGTTCAAACCTATTATGACTTCATTCACTGCTTCAATCAATTTGGTTGTGGTCCGTTGAGATTGTTGTGAGCCATGGAAAATAAAAAATAATCATACGATGTAAGATATTGGCCCATTATATATTATTTTTACTATAAATATAATCCTGCGATTTTTAAGCACAATAAGAATGGCATGCCAGCTTTTTCCATTATAATTTAACACCTTACCATAATGCATTCCCTTTCGTAGACAAATTATAGAAAATGACCAATCACAGTTATTATGTTCAAACAATAATTATTTGAGAATAAAACCAACGACAATATGAATTTTTAATGAGCTTAATCAATAATTTAATCATTATTAAATATATTAATCATAATTAATGAAAAATTTGCACATATGCACACCACTTAAACACTGATTATAAGGTTACTTAATTTAATATTATTTATGAATACTATAACTATTATTTACTACCTGTAGTTAAAGCAGGTGTCCATTCTTGTTCACCTGTTGCACCCCACAACAAAGTTAAACTTTTCGATGGATTATTAGGATGTACAATATTTGAATGACTTGAAGTTGTATGTAATAAACTTGGACGTTTCTTGCAATCTGAAATGAATTTTATTTTATCTAAAACAAAAAAATATATATATTTATTTTTTTACATTCTTGAAGAGCAATTTGAGAAATAGATCTAGCCAAATTAGGTGGTACGACAGGTTCAATTCCTGGTGAAGAATTAAAACCATTTGTTGATTCATTTGATGAGCTACTAGACTGTGCAGGAATTGCTTGATAATGATGTTGTTGAATTAATACACCAGTAGGGCCTAAAATTGTAATGAATCATAGATGAAAATTTGTATGTTTAAAAAATGAAATGAATACCTTTTGGGAAAATATGGGTCCATCTTCGTCGATTTGATGTTAATTTAATTGTTACATGTGATGGGTCAAAAGGGTTAATTAAAGCTCTTCCTGGTCGCATGAGAGTTGCGCTTAAACAAGGAGGTGGAGATCCAGCAGATCCGACAACAGCTCTATATGGCGAAGACATCTCTCCATCGGTAGCTTCTGTTGGCCAGACGCGTGACTTTGTTACTAGAATTATTATTTATTCATGATCTCAAATACATAGATAATCTACCAATAAATTTGAATAAATAAATTTTAACTTAAAAATGAAATAAAATATGAACTTAAAATAACCTTCGCTATTTTCCGAATGAGGGGAAGCTACTGGTGAAATCGCAAGAATGTTAGAGACATGTGCTGGTGGAATACTAATTGCCTGTGATCGTGGTGTTGTTGAATTCAAGGATTCGTGATGAATATCAGGATCTGACATTTTTCTTCGAGAATGTTTATTATATGCTTCGCGCATTTCTTCTGCTGTTATTGAATTTTTCTTTAAACGGGACGAATTACGCTGCAAACTTCTAAATACAACAATTATTAATCAATTAATGTATATTTTAATCAAACCTTACCGTGTTCCATGAACAGGAGGTAATTGGAAAACTTGTGCATCATATGCATCATAGTCAAAAAATGAATTATGGATACATTCATCTTCTGGAATTAGCTTTGGTTTTGTGTTGACTTCTTTTGTTTTAGGCAAACCATTTTGCCGAATGGGAGGTAATTTTATACGTGGAATAAAATTTGAATAAGCAACTTTTTTATTGGTTGAATAAAATGATAAATTAATCCAATGAGGCATTGAATAATCATCTGCTGCTTTAATATGTGCATCTTTATTATGAAACTTGAAAATAAATATTTATTGAATAACAATATTAAATAAATATGGCAAAGACTACCTTTAAAAGTGGTACAGCATGTAATGGTTGCTCTCCAACACAAACTAAATCACTACCAACTCCATTATCAATAATACGTTGTTTAGTAACGTTTGTTAACTCACGGTCTACTTCAAATACACCAACACCAGGAGTAATTACAACACTTAATTGACCAGTTCGATCAAAACTTCGATCCAAATAATGCTTTTCAAACACTAAAAAATATATATTTATATAAAAACTGTTTTTGGTAATAAATAATTATTATGTATTATAACCATTTAAAGACATATTTAAAACTTCTAAAAAATTCCCCTGAGCAGCTGTACTATTTGTAGCAAAAGGAATGTTTTCTCCTGGTTTAGAATGATATTCAAGTACAATTTTCAAATAATCAGAAAACAATCGTCGCAATTGCACCAATATTGGGCTCCAATCATCATAGCGTTCGTTTTGGACAGCAACTCGATAGAAATCTTCATAATATCTACCACGGTAATCTTGTTGAAGACATTCTCTCATATAGAGAGGAAATTCTTCTAAACTATTAGCTTCATAAAATGTACGTGAAAATAAAACTATCGTTACTTCATGATTGCTGCCATTTTTCTACAACAAACCATGATTGAAATATTACAAAAAAAATAAAAATACGTTCCTTCATTACTTTCCATTTTTGAAATAAATCAGCTAAAAAACCATTAACTGCCTTTTCAAAATACAGATCACCATGAATGTCAAAATCCCACATTTCAGAAGACATTTGCAAAAATAGATATACCATTGATGTTGATGATCTAAATACGACCTTTAAATATGAATTAGATTAATAAATTATATTTAATTAATAACTTTATAACATACTTTTGTATCATCAGTAATAACACCACATGCAACACGATCACCTTGTGACCACATTTCATATACTTGACATCGAACAGCATTAGAACAAAATTCTAATTTTTTATTCATATAAACGCAAGTATTTATCTAAAATTTACATCTTTTAATATTGAATTATTTTCATTTTGTTTTCAATAAGTACCAAACTATTTTTTAATCTCCACATTTCAGATCTACCCATATACTGTTCCTTGAATGTAAGCTCAACAGAATCTAACGCAACATCAGCTGGACATACAATTCGAACACAAACATCGGCATATGTACGAAGTCCAAACGCTGATGCAATACTTTGTTCAACACTGATGGTTTCTCTTCCTTGTAAATCTTCTTTAAATGTTTTAATTTGAAGTAGTAATCTAGGTCCTTCATCTTCAGTATGATATATTTCTACTATATCACCTTCTCTTGTACCAGGGTAATCTTTAGGATTTATTATCAAGTCTTCCTCTAAAATATAATAAAAATTATTTTTTATCAAAAAACAGCATAGAACAATACATGCCACTAAAATTTTTTTGATGTACAATCAAACGAAACAGCTTCATTTTGATCATTTATAAAATAAAAACAACTATTCAAAAATTTATCAATAAAGAAAAAATCATAATAAGTAATATTTATATTAGAAACAAAGTTATTTTCAACGAATAATAAACGATCTTTGACTTTGTACATGCTGTCACCGTCAGCTGTCAAAAACAAACATTATTTTACAATGAGCATAGTAGCGATACGTTTTTAATTTTTGTCACGTTTTTGTATACATATATTTTTCTTTGTTGTAATTTGCAATTATTATTTAAACAATAATTTTTTAACTATCATATGCTGTTATATAAATCAGAAGTACGAAGCAAAGGCTATATTTTTATTAATAAAAGAAAATGTAAAGTTAAATAATTGTTCCAGTTTCAAGTTGATTATTTAAAACAATGAATAAAATTATCTTACAATAAAAAATATCTACATAATTGTAATAAGTGATAGATTTTCAATCTTATGATCTGAATAAAAATATTGCACGGTTTTTTATTACATTTAATAAAGTTTTGAAAAAATGATGACATTGAAAATTCTTTAACAATTAGAACTTTCTTAGAATAATAAATATTTCTTATATAATTAACCCTATTGTTAAAAGAAAACAATATTCAAAGGCATATTTAAAAAAATATATATGTATAATTATTACTAAATCATAACAATATTATGTTAATAATAATAAATAAATAACTTTTAATAAAAATTAATGAACATAAGTTAACATTTTTGATAGAATACCAGTTTTGAATATATTTAATTAATAGTTTGATTTGATTAGTAGTAAATATTCGTTTGGCAGCCCCTGTTAAGTACTATCTTTATATATATTCTTTGGTACTATCTTTGTATATATTGTTCTAAATCCATCTTTGTTTTTAGAATGTTAAATTGTATATATCTATCTTTATTATTGTCGGTATTTTGTTGGCTGCCTGTTTGACCGGGAGAGTCCATTTTCATTTACTGTGCGCATTACAAGTATGGCTTGTTGTTCTATTGTATATCACAAATATCTTAAAATCAGATTATTTATACGTGTAATTAAATTTTTAGAATTGTTTTCTGTAATATTTACAGTTGCATGTAATATTTCCATTTTATACATAGTTGCAAGCATTGGTGAATTAAGTGTTTTTACTAAAACGTTGTAAATGTGGTTCGCGGGTCATAAAAGTGTCTTCCATTACACAGAACGAAAAACACGACCATAGTATTTGTGTACATACCTTGTACCGGTAACAAGGTATGGAAAGTACAGTGAGAAAGTTGTAGTGTATTAGTTAGTAATCTTTTAATAATGTAAATTATATAAAACACTTAAAATTGTGTATAATACATTAAATCATACAATAAAAATAATGGTTAAAATGACAAGCGGATTTGTTTGTAATTTAAACATAACAGAGTGTGTGTTTACATGTGTTCGTTGAAGAAAATGTCATTTTAAATTTTTGTGCATGCATTTTGTTTGTTTTTTGACCATATTTATTTAAACATTGAATAAGATTTGTTGTAAAAATGGAACTTCCAATGGGAGAGAGTGTATATGCAGCTGAAAGGATTATGAAAAAGCGAATGAGACGAGTAAGTAAAATAATTAATAAGAATAATAATCTTATGATTCTTATTGTTCTAATTTTAGGGGAAAGTTGAATATTTAGTAAAATGGAAAGGCTGGAGCCAAAAACATAGTACATGGGAACCTGAGGAAAATATTCTAGATGTTCGATTAATTGATATCTATGAACAAAGTCAGAAAAATGATGCAAGTTCAAAACGTGGTCCAAAACGAAAGGAACATCGTTTTACTGAATCGCATCATCGAGAACAACAACAAGTTGAAACAGAAGATGAAGCTCCTGTTGAAGAAGTTACTCATGATGAATTAGCAAGAGATAGAATTGAACTTCCTCAGCTAGAAGTAACTGTTGATGATGATTCTCAAACGGGGTCTGTAGATGATGGTGACACCTCTCAACCACCTGGATTAAGTACAGTTGCAGATATAGATAATTCTAGTAGTGACAGTAGTGAAGATCAACCATTAATTAATCGGCAAACAGATTTTGCGGGAAGTAAACGTAAGGCAGATGTCTTTCCAAAAGAATCTGGTAAAGTAGGCGTAACAATTACAACACGAAGTCCGAATAATGTATGTTCAAGTCCACCACCAAATAAAATACCTCGTTTATTACCTGTACAACCTGTAGCAAGTTCACCTACACCTCAGTACGGTCCGAGATTAAACGGTAGACGACCTTCAGGTTCAAAAACTTCAACAGAATCAAATGTATCAAATCAAACAGATACGGAGACAGAAAAACCTTTAAGTAGTGCTATTCCTTCTGCATCTCTATTAACTGTTCTTACAGCAACAGCACCTAAGACAACAGCTACATCTACGGATAAAAATTTATCACCATCTGATGCAACATTACCTTTACCTCAAAGTTCTGCAGTGAAGTTAGAACCAGCCACTTCACCATCTAGATTTGAAGAAACTAAACAAAAACGACCATCCCATGACGAAAAAGAAATCGAAACGATAACAGCATCTTTAGCAGATTCGGTGAATGGTCATAAAACTACTTCTTGTGAGAGATTAACAATACCTGCAAATTCTAATCTTAATGGACATCACATTCAGTGTGGAAATAACGATAATACAAACAATAACAGCATAAAATCTAGTGAATATGATGTGAAAAAAATTGAACCTCAAATACATCATGTGCTTACAAGCCCTGGTTCCGAATACTGGCTGGCCAGAAATCCAGTGGCTGATCAAGTATTTATAACTGATGTTACTGTTAATTTAAAAACTGTTACAATTCGTGAGTGTAAAACAGAAAAAGGATTTTTTAGAGACAGAGACGATACTAAACACAGTGATCTAGTGTGACATTCAACATTGTAAAATAATTTGTGATTGTTGTTGATTTCATTTATAACAAATAAACATATGTTTTATAATTTTTTTTATACAAATAATTATAAAATATGTTTTAACTACTACACTGATACATAAAATTAATGTTATGATTGATGTTTATCGGTGCCAATTACTTCTCTTTTTTATTTTAAATAATATTCAGTTTTTATGTTTAAGTAACAGGGTAGCTTCTAGTTTTGGAGCCAATTAATAGAAACGTATTTGTTATGCTGATTATTTTTATTTAAAAAAGAAAAAGTTTCCATAAAAACATTGGGCATGTATTTTTAAGATCTGAAACTTTATTTTGTAATTGTTAAACTGGTGCTATTATAATGAAATGCATTCTAGTGTATACTTTAAAAAAATACACTTCACTTAAAAGTTGCTTATTTTCCCCACGATAAATTGTACATTTCATATTTTTTCTAATTTTTTATATTGTTTTATTTGGAATGTTTCTTTCAAATAGGTAAATTTGTTCACTTCATTCCATGTATTTAAATTAGTAGTAATATAAAAACGTACATATTTAATTTATATTTTTATTTATAATTACTTTAAGGTTTTAATTTTAAGACACTTTTCAAGTGCCTATTTATTTTATTGATATGGTTTTTATTTATTCTTTACAAACAAAAAAATTTATTAAAAAAGAACAATGCAAACAACAAACATTTATTAAGTCATTCAATGGATAATGTGTTTTTATGTTATAAAAATAATTTTGTTTAAAGCATACTGTTCACATAAATTTATTTAATTGTATATACAAATAATTTAATATTTGTGAACTCATATATTGTAAATGTGTTTATTTTATTTAAAAAAAATGTCTTCCAACATATTATAACTATGTGTAATACCTATTTATGAATAGATTTTTTCCCAAGGTTTTAATATGTCTGGAATACTTGTACTGAGAGATGTAATAGTAGTATTACTTTTAGTATTGGTAGATAGTAATTGTTTTAATTTTTTTTTAGAATTTTATTCTACAGTATTTTTCGTTAATATTAAACAGAAAATTATATATANTATATATATATAATTTATTTGATAGTAATTATAATATTACATCTCTGTATGTACCTAAATACTTACATTTCTTCCGTAGAATATAAAACAGGCCAGAAAACGTAGAACCACGAAATAAAAATATAGACTATACTATGTACTATAAAATTTAGTAATAGTTTTGTATGTAGTTGCTACATACCTTGTAATTGTTTAGCATTGATATGTTTGTAAATATGTACATTTAAGAAAAGAATAAAAATCTTCGATCACATCTAAAACTTTAGTTTTATTTGTACAATTGTATAATAATATATTACAGCGGAAGCTAATGAAATATGTTTTCTATGGCTTGTTAGCTTCAAAAAGGTATTATTTTTATATAAAATCTAAATATACAAATATAAGACTAAAACAAACACCAGAAATATATAACTAATATATAAATTCATTAATTTATGTATTTATTACTTATTACGGTATTCTATCATCACAATAAATGTTATTAAAATACTTAAAAATAATTGTAAAATTTTTTATCCTCTATTATAAGGTATATAAATATTTTGATTTGAATTACTTTAAAAAAGTTAATATATTGTTTTAAAATAATACTATAAACTAAAATTATCAATAATTGAATAAACGTATGATTTTTTAAAATATAATAAAAAGGTGCTATGGTAAACTTAAATATTAAAGCAAATATGCTAACTTTTTATACAAAAATATTTGCTTTTTTTATGAATTATTGCACTTAATTTTAAAAATTAGCAAGATCTATTTACTTTTTTATGTAAATTTAAACAGTTATAGATGGCGCTTCTGATAAACTATGCAAACGATTAAATCTTCTGCTTCTTAGATGCTCAATGCTATCAGAAAGTGTTGTACTTTTCGAAAAGAAATCAACAATCGGTTGGGCATTTAAAACTGATGCTAAGAATTGCTCAACTGTAATATGCCATTCTTTTTCATTTCTACAATTGGGATTTCCATTTTTGTCTGGGGTCTAAAATATTATTTTCTATAAAACAGTTTATTTCAATAACCAAATACTAAATTACCTCTTCTAATGTAGTAGAAGATAGGGTAGAAGCGGCAGTTGCTGCTGCTACTAAACTATCCTCAGATTCATCTCTTTCCACAAAAAATTGCTTGCCTACATCTCCTAATTGCAGGAGTAATGTACCTAATATAAATGATTTTTTAATACTTTAATTAAATAAATTAATGATTCTACTTACCAACTGTTGCAATAGAATGATACGTTTCCTGATCATCAGGTTGTGTTTGAAACATATCATACATAGTTTTCCATAACATAATAAAATGTTTTTGTCCCATTTTCGGAACTGATTTTAAATTAATTTTGCTATCTTTTGATTTAATCATAGATCGTATGCTTGAAAGACTTCTAATCTCCCAAGATGGTTCACCTGATCCACCTGTTATTGAAGCAGCTACACTGAATGAACAATCTGATGCTGGAGTCATTGGTTCATCACTATTATTGCTAACTTCTAATAGCTTTGAACTATATTCAATACTATCAAAAAAATCTGTTGCTTCAGCTGCAATCTCCGCACCAGATTCCATTTGTGAAGGAGATTCAAAATCTGAATCACATAGTAAAGGCGGTAAATGAATCATATACAAAAGTTTTAATCGTTGAGTTGGATCAGCTGTGCATGTTAAACCAAGTGATGTTACAAATTCTCTAAAGTTTAGAAAACCATCTTGGTTTTCATCCATTAACTAAAAATAATGTATTTTTAAAAGTGATATAAATTAATGCAATAAATATATTTACTCTAAAAATTCTAGTTGCCAAGAATTCCGCTTGACATCCTTTTCCCCACGGACTTAAAGCAATGAATGCTAATCTGAAAAACTCAAAATCAATTTTATATGCTTCAAATGGCAATAATGTTGGATCATATTTTTCAGGCGTTGGTCTTTTTTGGCTAATTTGTTCTTCTCGGACTAATGCAATTAAATTTTGCAAATCTTCTGTACTAAAAAATCCATCTGATAAAATACTTCTTACAGCATTTCTTTCAATACCATCTTCTAATTGCTGAACTACTCTTAAACGATGTTTTAAGCGCAGTCTTTCAATTTGTCGCGTTGTTAAAAAACCAAAATTTGTATATGCTTGATAAATTAATGTTTGTATTGATATTTTCTAAAATAAAAAAAAAAAAAACAGAATTTATTAAAAAAATATATAGATAAATACAAAAATGATAATATATAAATAAATTTTACCCGTAATTGTTTTTCAGGTGATTTATTTCTAAGAGCACCACGGCCTTCATCGTTACAAACTCCTTCAAGATAATCTGCTAATAATTGCATAGCTTCTCCTTCATCTCTAACAGCTAATAATGCTTCTTGATTCCATTCGAGAACAGCTAGAGCAACTTGAAAAATAACTTTCGCACCATCATAGAAAAAACAGTCCATTACATTAACGGCAGATTCATATGGCATTACAGATAAAAATATAGTCAAAAACCAACTTAAAGAGATCATTTTAATCATTCCTAATTGATCTAATCTTGCATGCAGATTTGGTAGATGTTCCTGAGTTAGATCATCAAGCACACCTTGATCAACTAGAGCCCCAATAACTCTTGTATTATAATAATCTGGTAGTAAGTTTTCACATAATGTTGCAAGCAACCAAAATGCTTCTTCTTCGGAGCAATAAACTAACAGTACACTTGCAACAATATTCATAGCTTGACAATAGCCAATTTGGGGATTTCTATATGCATACGCACATAGTACTCTTCTTAAGACATTTATACCTGATTCAGATTGGAATGCAGGATGTTCTGGTAATGAACGATGCAAATCTCGCTCGATTTCATCATTTGCTGTTGAATGCAATTTTAGTGCTTCGTTGACTAATTGTTTATATAAACCTGGATGTGTAGCCATTTCGTTTGCAGCCCCACTGAATGCCATCCATACATCACGCCTTAAACGATCAGGAACACCTTGTAACACTAATTTGGCAATATCTGTTGTTCGATACATTGAAATACCTCTGCCAAATTCATCAAAATGTAATTCCCATTGTTTTTCTTTATCTTCTTGCTTAGAACTAACTTCCGGAATGTTAGAAAGTTTGAATAGAGTCATTAACGCTGGTTGGAGGTTCCATTCTTCGCTTAAATTATCTTTTGCAATTGTGTGTGGTAATTGTAAACTATCAAAACTATAAAAACATATGATTGATTAAAATTTATTCTAAATGTTTAAGAAATTTAAGGATTAATTACATTTTTGTTTTAGCCATTAACATGGAAATTTTTTCAACAACAAAATCTCTATCATGTACATTAGCAAAAAGAAAACTAGACTTTGATGAAGGTGTTCTCATTGTAATGTAAATTGCTTTATCTAGAGATTGATTTTCAGCTTTTTCAACTGAACATACATCTCTTAAGGGGATGATTAAACTTACTTGTTGTTTTACCTATAATATATTTATTTATTAGTGATATATTTTCCATATGTATTCTCCTGATTTATTTACCCGACTATCAAAACATAAATAATTTTGAGAGATAAAAAGTCGTCCCCAAACATGTCGTTTATTAAATGGTGTCCACAAAGTACAATCAATACTGCCATCTAATTTTTCTGAAGCTGGAAGACGAAATATTAAACGATAAGCTTCAGATTGTGCACGTGCGTCTAGATCTCGCTTTAAAAAGGAAGGTTTTTTTGGTACATTTTTACTCAGTTTATATAATAAATCTTTATCTTCTGTGAAACCAGTTTTATCATCTATTAGCCTATAAAATATAATAAAACAATAAAAATAAATAATTTTTTCCCGATAAAAATTATTACTGTTTCATTGCTAAATTAGCTAACTGTTCCATTAAAGCAAATGTTTCCGATTTTTTTAAAAACATTGAGAACTGATATTCTTTTTCTCTTGTAGCAATTCTAATTGAATCTGGAAATACCAAGCTACTAGTTTTATCTAATTCCGTAACATCAGCCCATCTTATACACATTTTTGTTTCTCTACCAAGGATATAAGCATGAAAGCATACATAATTTACAGATAAGTATAGCCATCCCTGTCTAGGTAATTTGCCTTTCCAGTAGCTACATGAGTAGTAGTTAACTAATTTTTCATCGTTTGGCATATTAAACAAACGTTGGAATTTAAAGGATGTATTTTTAAATGTTTTAGTATCTTCATCTACAAATATATGTTTATGATATATCACCAAAAATATGCTTATATTTTTTATTGTATACCTTCAAGTTCAGCATTTTCCTGTGTAGTAGCTAAAACTGATTGTATTTTACAACATACAAAATCAGTAATATCTTCTTCATTATCAAATGATCTTAATGTATCTATAACATTATGAAATAACCATTCCCAATCTTTTTTTATTTCTGCGTGTGTTAAGGAACATGCTATTTCTATAAACAAACAATAAATTGTTATGTTTTTTAAATTAACTGTTTGATATGGAAAATTACAAAGAAATCAATTTATTTGTTTACACAGCAACTGATAAGGTTTTTTATTGTGTACACTTACGATAATAAATTTCAGAAGATGGTGTTTGGTGCAAAATTCTATAGGGTGGAGGTTTGGTGTCAAAAATACTATCCAAAGTTCCAACAAGGATAGATGACAAACCTTTTGATTTTCCATGTCCTCTACGATGTTGCAATACAAAATATGGTGTTGATTCTTCAGTGACCCTAAAATTATTGCACAAATAAAATTGTTTTCTTGATCAGCTGATAACTATATAATTAATATTTAAATTACCATAATGCGTTGGCTAATAAAACTTCTTGCGGTTTCACCCACATATTTACAACATTAAAGGATGATTATTTTTATCATTATAATACATGTCAATATTTGAGATATAACTGAAAACACATGTTCTTTATCACTTGTATGTGATAAAAACAGTATATTTATCATATGCAGAGGGCCTTTCTTACAAATGTCAAAGGGCTTAAAATATTTTCTCCTAGATGTCACTATATACATTATTTTCAAGCAAAATATTTAAATAGTTAAAAATATTGAGTAAAGATGTCAACAGTTAAATAGAAAATATATATTTGCAATTAATTGTTTAAGAAGATATAAAATTTAAACAAAAATTAAATAAAACTTATTATTCTGTTCCATTTGTGTACTTTTAATATTTAACCATATTTTTTAATTAAAAACTATTTGAATTTGTCTTATAAGAAGACGCATTAAAATATTTTAAAATAAGTATAGCAATAACATCGTCGCATAAATCAGAAAATTGGTAATAGACAGAGCAGCTGTATAAGCTTTTATCTAACAATTTGGTTGTCGACACAGAGACAGAGAGTGATGTATATGCATTGCGTGGCCGGTTACCATCCTTCTGCACGGCACAGAATAGCACGGTACGGCTCCACTTTGACACTCATATGCAATTATCTAAATGACGCATTTGATTTACACACGCTTTCAACAGAATGACACTTATATATCTTTGGATAGTAAAGCGTTAATTTTCTGATGCCATCTATTTTTTAAGTCAATATTAACATCGGTAAAATGTTATATTTAGCTATTTTAAACAGTTTCTAATTTTTAAATGAAATATGTATCATATACTGTAAAATTATACTTGATTTTCTTAATAAATGAAATATTTTGAAAATCTGATAATAAACTATAGGTAAGTTAGTATGTTTACCTGACCAAGACTGCGAGAATAAAGAAACGGCAGGCGGTGCGGCGTGCATGTTTAAGTATTTAAATGTTTTTGGCTTTGGTGTTAACAGCGTTGGTATTTTAATGAGCCGTTTCAATTAGTACACAGCAAAGAAGATACCCAATGCGTGACATTATTTTCGATTCTTTAATTCTTTGAGGACGTATAATAATTTTTATATACTATAAAGAACCAAATATATGAAGAAAAAACAAACATCAAATTAAAATATAATGAAATGCTAAGAATAGATTATAAAAATGTTTAGCATAATATATGTATTATTGTTAGATTTATTAGATACATAATAAATAAATTAAACTATTCAAATTTAATAATACATTAAAATTAAAATGTTTCTATTATTGGGAATTAAGTATAAATTTATATTATAATATGAATGTGATGGATATAATTTTGTTTTAAATGTAATTTAATATGTATCGTATAGTCGATTCGTTGTTTAATTAAAAATTTCTGAATTATGTCTCCGAAACGTATAAACATTGCATTTTATTGGTGAAAAATAAACAACTGAGACATTGCATTGCATTGCATCTCATTGGAGCTGTATTTAAATAACTCCGATTGGTTTATTGCAATTACTTTTGCAGAACGTATTGGTATGTAAAGTAGTGACACCGACAACAACCGCCATCCACCGTCGTCCAGCATCGTCCACTCATGTTGTTAAACTCACGGTATTCACATACTGTGTTTTTCTTTTTCCAATCATTAAATTATGTTATGTTGCTTCACAATGTTTTTATGATATTTATTAAATGTATAAATAAATGTAGATATACTTTGAAGTATAGGAATTCATTCTTCCCGGCCAATCTAAATTCGTTGGCATTATAACACATGTCTATCGTGTAAAATTTACGGAGTCGTTATGCCAACTATATATATGACATGTTAAAGTTATAACAGCTGACGCTGAGGATATATCCCAAGCATTTCACATTTTACATGTGCTCTTATTATATAAATATTTCTATTTTTTATTTTTCAATATTACACTTTGATTATTTTAATTATTATTATCTATTTAAATCTCTTTTGTACCCTTTCGGGTGTCGAAATTATTTTTCTTTTCTTTATTGTATCTTTCCATTCTTTCCTATTCCTTGCTTTTTTCTTTGCTTGTTGCCAGTTTTGCTATTGTTCTTATTTAATATTTCTTGTAAGTTATTCTGTGGTCTTTATTTTAATTGGAAATTATATTTTTTTAGTAATTTTCTAATAAATATAATATTTAATGATTATAAAAAAAATGAAAAAAAAAATTTTTTTTAAGTTTCTATTAGTAGTTAGCTTAAATACCTCTTTATAGTAAATATATATATGAAAGAATATAAAACAATGTGCTATAGATGCAATTAGAATAAGATATATCATATTAATTAAAAATGAATAAGTATTTGTAACCATTTCGCAAATAAGATATATTCATGAAGAATGTATGGTCGCCATTTTGTCTCCGCCACTGGAAAGATCGGCACCTCCGCCACCGCGGCACCTGTACGCGGTTCCGATCATACAAATTGCCTCATTTCAGATACGAACAACAGACCAGCAAGACAGACACTCGCGTACAGACATTTCTGACATATTTATGGCGTTTCGCATCGCGCGCTGCAACTTATTCTTTCTTTCAGTTTCTTCTGCCTCATTGTATCGTACCGTATACGTATAGATACCATTCCTGACTCAAACCCTCTCTAACTGTGCGTCTTGTTTCTGTTTCTTGCACCACGTGGGGCTCATCACTACCTACACATTTATACCTATAAAATACAATTATTTTTAGATGTTTTTGTTTTAAGGTGAAATAAAATTTAGTATATTCCATTTAGTTAGAAATTTATTTAAATATAATTACAATATTATTAGATATGAATGATTAAAATATGAAAGTTTCAAAGTAGAGCAGAGAAATAATGTCCGGTATAGCGTCCGTTATGGCTGCGGCATCTCGCATCTCCCGCCTTGTCTATTTCGGTAGTAAAGCAACTGAGTTATTGTTTCAGCATGTCACGCGTATGATTTAGAGGCCATCAGGAGATATGCGTCACGACATCGTTCGCTCTTTTTATATTACACTTCTTCACACTTCCCTTTTTACCATGCCCTCAGTTCAACCCTCGTTATGCACTTTTTCATTGTTTTCATGAAAAGAATAGATCTTACCAAATACTATAAAACATAACATTTCAAGTTGTAATTTAATAGTATTACATATTGTAAAAATTCTAGTTATATCTTTATTTTTTTTTTCTAAACAATATAATCTTTCAAATATACTTGTTTTAAGTAGTCTTTGTAATAACTGAGTGATATTCAGAAATGAAATTGTATTACAAATTGATTTTTTTTGAATTTATAAACCATAAAAAAAAAAAATTAATTGCCTTTTTTAGCTAATATTACTTTTTATTTTTAAAACAGAGGACCTTAAATAAAGATATACTCAAATATTATTTAAAAAACTATATATTTTGATTATTATATATAAAATGAACTTTTAACATTGCATGTACTTTCTGTTTATGAAAAATATTAATAAGCTTAACATAATATATAGTTAGAGATATTTTTATTTTGAAATTTTTTTATAATTATTTATCAATAATAGTAATAACGGAAGACTAGGGACAATGGAAATATTGAATAAAGAGTAATGACTATAAAAATATGATCCTTTAAAACGTGAAATGATTTCCATGTTCATTGTTGGACTAATTGTATCATAATCGTATATAAAAATGAGTATTTTAAAAACTATATGTTGATGGTTTAGAGCCAGTCGAATGCGAATCATAGACGGACGCGTATGCAATGAACGGGATACTCATAGCACATAGAACACGAACGTCTATAACGGAGGGGTGTTGTTATTTATGTTTTAACGGCATTGCTACCGTGAGGGGTAGTTGTTATGCACTATATATACCAAGTTATTAAAAATTTATATTCTACAATTTTCCAAATATATTCCAATATATTATGTTTATTTTCATTTTGAAAATTAAACAAAAATTGTTTTTTTATGAATTATCAATAAGTAGTTTAATAAATAATATTAGTTATAAGAAATGTAGAGTTTAAAAAAATGTTTAATATCACTACAAAGATTATTTATGTATTAAGTTATTTGTGTATTAAGAGCGCAAAGTGGGACATTGTC
>CM008230.1:11032130-11046603 GCA_002278615.1 Pogonus chalceus | reverse complement strand
TTGAATATACGTATTAGAATCGAAAATCGTAGCATCAATTTTAAGTATGATATTAATCTGGTTTGGTCAAAACGAAACCATGTGATTTAAAAAATAATATATTTCGAATAAAAATAGTTAAAAATGATTCTTATAGAGACCAGGGGTATTTAAGTACTGTGTAGCAGTTTGAATGTGCTATTATTGGGCCATAAAAAGTTTTTATGTCGGGCGCCAACCTCGGAACATCCTAAAGGTACCGCATCCCAAATTCAATGATTCTATTCATATGCTGATGCATGATACCTTCCCTTTTATCCTTGTCTATTCCGCTCTAGTATTTATATTCTATCTTTATTTTCCAGATTTTGTAAGTACTTAAAGAGAAGCAGAAGCTCACTTTATACATTTAGTTTTCAACAATTGCTGGCAAATTGATATTAATCATTGAAGTAAAAAATATAAATGCGGTAACAAATAATAAACGGAAATTTAAAGTTATGTTTATATTTATTTATGAGGTAAGCTTGTAAAAATAGAGGGTGGTGTATTTACTCGTTGACACCACTTGACTTTTGAACAGTTGTACATGGGCTGGTAGAGTCGCCTCATGTTTGTTTATTACCTGTGGGAACGAAGCAGCATTCTCTGTTTCTGAGTGCTCCATTCTGACGAACCATCATTTGATTTTATTGCGGTCTGGAGATTGTTGCCTTGTAATATAACTACAGTGCCGCTTTTCTATTCTCTTCTGGCCACCTCGTGGATTTTTTTTCCAAATTATTTATTTTTCATTTATTATGTCAAAAATTATACAGCCAGTATTAAAATTGCTGAAGATTTAAGTTTATTTTAATCTATACTATAAATTAGATTCTTTTGAAAATAATTTACCCTCAGATTTATAAATTTTGTTTGTTTTAATTAAAATAAAATAGTTTTTATATTGTATTACAAATTAACGGCGAAACATATTTAATATCAAGTTAAGTTAACGCAAAATAAGTAAATATATTTTTAAATTATGATAAATATAAAAATGATATTTGTAAAACAAAATAAGCAATTAAAATTGTTTAAGAAAGAAATATTGGATTTCATAGAACTTTATTTTTATAATTGTTAATCTTCGTAAAAATATATACCTTTTCTGTAAAATTTTAACTTTTCATTATTATTGTTTTATTTTAGGTTTTGAGAAAATGTGTATTGAAATGGATGTGAAAAGTAAGCAGAATAAGATTGGTAGTGTATTGAGTGATTATAGTGAAGGTTTTCCGTAAAAGTTCGTCAATTTAAAATCAATATAAATGGCTTAGTATGTGTATATGTGTTGGTTCCCGTTAGTGTGATTTAGTAATGAAATGGGATTTTTGGCCGCAGTTGTGAGTTCCGGTGGCGGGTTGTGTTGGCGATAAGAAGAGACGGGTTTGCGACAACCGTACGGCGACGGGCATCGGGAACAACGTGGCGTAAGGCATCGGTGTTCAGCACGTCTCGTAATGGCGTAACAAAGGCGGCGTAAATCAACGCGTACGCCATCGAAACGTCTCAGTTCCTAGATATATAGTTGCGAGATAGACGAGCGCACAAACCTGACCGTAATAATTCTTCCCCAGCAGATAGGTTAAGTATAATGGGCGTGTGACAGAGAAAGAAAGAAAGAAAGACAACCACTAGCAGTTACAAACTAAAATTACTACGAATCAACACTATCCACTAAACTATTTTCAAATGCATTTTTTATCGTTTTTTATTTTTTTGCAAAATAAAAATATAGTAGATATGTAAAGCGTTTTATGATGTCCGAAATATGGTTCATGTATTATAAGCTGCTTTAGAATGTTATAGATGCAAGTCGCAAAATGTGAATATTATAAAAGAGTGAAAAGTGAAGAAGAGTAAAGAGTATGTGAGTGAGAGAGCATTTGGTGATGGCTGCTGCTGACAATAGCCACAAATCACTGGCAGCGGGGCGATAGCAGCGCTCTACGCGGAAACTTGTGCCACCAGATAGCGATGCCAACCGGCCGCCTCCGGGCACTCAGGGATCGCTGCCACCGTCTCCACCACCGCCATCGCCGTTACTGCCGCCACAACCGTGCTTTATGACGTCTGTTCATCACGTCATCATAAATTAGAAACCCGAATCTCATTCCCTCGGCTTTATATGTTGGCCATTCTCAACTCTGGACTGCTGTTGGCTGCTGCTCTCTCTATATAAGTCTCTATGTGTGTGCATCTGTGTACACTATTCCCTATATATACCTAAATTATACGTAAAAGTATTCCTCACTCTTCTCATTCTGTATCTGTATGTGTATGTGTGAGATTGTGCATATGTGTAGGTTCATGTACATGTGTGTGCGTGTGTGTGTTATATATGTTTGTATGAGTTTGATTAAGCTGGGGCCTTTTTTCAAAACGCTGTCACACAAATGTGAAATATAAGTTTGGCAAGGAAATAGCCGGTAATTTATTACACGCAAGTGTGCAGACGGACTACTCTTGTACTCTGTACGCTTCAGAATATGTAGGAAGTGTTAAGGAAACTCCCCTTATTCTAAAACAGATCNTTAATAATACTTTACTTTTGTGTAAATAAAAAATTCAATTAAAATTTCAACTGTAGTAAATATTAGTTTGAGTAATTTCTCCTTTCATATACAAGTATTTAATATGTAGTTATTGAAAATAAATCATAGATTTGAAAAGAAATAAATGTTAAAAAAGCTTAAAGTAAAACATTCCATTGTATAATTTATAATAAGTTATTATGAAAAACGCCGTGGCCAAGTTTAATGAAATTCTTCGTTAGCGCATAAATAAATAGTCCCGTCATCGTTAACATAATTAACACCATCTTCACCGTTGCGGCTTACGTTACGTTGTGTTACAAACTATTGGCCATCCTCATCGTGTTTACTCTGTCACGGATCTATCTATCCTTTTCGTTGATGGCGCCGAAATTATCTTAATGTGGATTGACGGGCCGTCCCGAGGATTTACTGCACGTGAACGAAGAAGCGATACAACAGTTGAATCAGCCGCACTGTATACAATCTACATTATTGGAAGCTAAACAAAGTGATCTCTTTTTTAAATTAAGAATTTGTTTTGAAGTAAAATTTTAGCGTTTTAGACAAAACCGGATACAAATATTGATAAGTTTTTTAAAATGTAACTAAATTGATCGGTATTTTGTTTTTTGCTGTGTTGGAAAATAACATATTGAAGAATGATAATAAATAAACTTGGTGAATGACAAGTTGATGACTGGTTTATGTGTTTTTATACTATTGCAACATTGTCAAGAATTTGTTATTGCTCTACAATTGTGGGTGAATTTATTTTAGATGATTACAGAAATATTTACTTCTTTCAAATAATATTTTAATTTTTAAATAGATGAAATTAATATTTACGTTAAAATTATTAAAGTTTATAAAAATATATAAAACCTAATATGTATTATTGTACGTAATTTATTTTATGGGCTATTTCATTGCCTTAAAGTAACATAAGAATTTGTAAATAAAGGAATGATTTTGTATGAATTGAGAAATGTATGATTTGATTTAGTGTCTGATGAATTTATAGTTGAATGTCGAATGATAAAGAAGCCTTGCCGTGAAATGACCACGTTCATTATCATATTTAAAACATTCGAAGATATTTTTGGTCGCGGGACGATTAATAAATTGTGTATATGTCGGGTGTTGGGTGTGCAGGGCCGGTACAGGGGGGCGCAATATATTGGCTTGTTTTGATGTATCTCGGGCCGGGCACCGCATGACAATACGCGCCTGACATGAACGGTTATTTATATCGGACCGCGTGGGCATAACTTAAATGGTTTTATGTACAAAGTCTGTCTCAGAGCGAGAAGCTTGCCAGTCAAGAGATATCTGTTCTGTTCGTTCTGTTGTCCCATCTTTTTCATTCTTTATACATACATACACACACACTCACTAACTTCTTATTTATTTGTTGTCTCTCTTTTTAACTTGAGGGTTCAACCATTTTTTATTTTATTATATATCTTTTATTACACTTTTTTATTTATTTATTTTCGTGTGTTTATCATTATATACATAAAAGGATAAAATATTAAAAATTTACATTTTCATAATAATAAAGCAAAACAAATATAAAATTGGCAAAACTAGAAGAACAAAATATGTTTAATTGAAATTAAAATAATAATATTATAGCCATTGGAAAGTACGTAGAATTCACATCTTTTATAAAGACATCTTTGTTATACAGAGAATGCAATGCCAATGGTCAGAATGTGGCTAGCTGTTGTTTAATCTAAATACCTGTATGTTTCTCTCATTGTTTTCTCTGGCGATCCTGTGATGTTGACCACGCCTCAAGAACGTTCGCTGTATTCTGACGGATTGGCAAATAAATACGTAACATTCTAAGAAATTTCAAAATATTAAATTAACATCGTTTTTCCATAAATCAGTATTTTATTACTGGAATAACATTCATCATATAAAAACAGGATTTTGATTAGAATTAATTATAGTTTTATTTATTTGAATATTCAAGTTACATATACAAAAATGTTGAATAATTAATGAATATGCCTTTTACTCGTTTTCCTATTTATGCAAACAGAATATGATGATGATATTATCGACTGAGTATTCATATAAATTACCGCGCATGGGATATTCTTATTATGTAGATATATATTACTGACGTTAAAGAAAAGATACTAGTATCACTTAAAGATAGACCAATAAAGTTTAAAGTTTATGAAAGTATAGAGACACATATTATACGAACTGGTATTCCCTTCACGCTATGCTTCAAGTCAGTCAGTCATTTTCAGTTGGTGAAAACATTACCAATAAATCATTACGCATGTTTTATTCCTGCTAAAAAGTTTAACATTTATTCTTCATTCAATACGATATGTATGTAAACATATGTATGTATATATTATTTCGAATGTGCTATAAATTTACAAGCGCGATAGGTCAAGTGGGTGTTACTAATAAAACAAATGAGTGATTAATAATGGACAGCGATTGACTTTCTAAAAACGCTATTTATCAGCGCAAGTTGACTTTAACGTTTTTTTTTTTTTTTGTTTATCATCATGCAACTTTTAAAAATTAGGATACCAATTTTTTCTGTTTACAGTTTTATAATTTTTAATATTCAAAAATATTTTTATCAAAAGCACCAAAATAATTTATGGGACATAATAATAAACGATTAGTGGGTTTTAATAGTGAGTCACAAGACATGATTTAAAGACGTGACTTAAACAGGTCTCATCTTATACTTTTCTTTTAAAAAAATATTTTTTATTTTTATCTTTTACTGTTGTGTAAAAATATTATGTTTTATTTAATTTCAATCGATTATTTATATTTATCTAAATATTACATGGCTTTGAATAGTTTCATTTCGGTCTAAAATTTGATAGTTAAAAATCAAGACTGGGTATGATACTAATGCTATCTATTAAATTAAAAAACTAATGTTTCTTTATTATTAAAATGGATCTAAATAAAAATGAAAAAATACGAAAATATAAATTGTTTTTATAGATAATTTAAAATTTAATTTATAGGGATTTGTTGACAATGGTAACTCGTTATTATAGTATAATTCACAAAAAGTTGTTGTTGCGCAATAATTGTACGTTTACGATACCGTCTTGCCGAACTTTGTTTTATCCTTCAAAAATAACATATCCTTTTTGNTTTAAAATTATAAAAATATTTGCATAAATTCACTGTTATGCTTTTGCAAATATAATTTATAAGTTTGACAACAATAAATATTCACAAACAGTTTGAAAACTTACTGAGAATAGAAACGTAATACGCGGGAATTTCAAAATTATTTTCCGAATTAAGGTACGACATACTTTACATTATACACATATGTCACACAGACTTTCAGAACATCAAAATGACAGAAACGTATGTCTAAACTAAAACATATGCTTTTATTGCGCAATAGCAACTTTTTGTGAACTATACTATAGATACTTTTAATAGGACTTTATCCATTGTCAGTGTTAATAAAATTAAAATTTAAGACACAAAATTATCTTAATTTTAGCAATTAATTAAAATTAAGATAATTTTGTTTCTATAATTTTTATTTAATTAACAGTGACAATGGATAAAGTCCTTTTAAAAGTATTTAAAATTTAAATAATCGATTTGCAAATTTAGTATTTTAGATAATTTTTTGTATAATAGATGTTGTCTTAAGTTGTGTTAAGTTTGATAGGTTGAAATTTAATTAATTATAATGAATTTGTATAAATGAAAAATAACGTACCAAAGATTAAAAGTTTTTATTTTACATTGATTTGAATAATTTTAATAATTTTTATGATATGAATTAATTGCGATTTTATAAATTTTGTAATGAAGATAGAGAAATGTGGTGAGGGAAGATATTGTTGAGTGCACGATCTGCTGAAAGGAAACCTTATAAGTATGGTGCAGTGAGTGGTGTGGCAACAGGTATGTAGGTATACCGTATAACCATCCAAGTAACCGGTTGCCGTGAAGTTCTCGACAGATAATGGGATCTGGTAAATAAATCCCGGTGCCCAATCAACTCATTATGTCAGATTTTTATATTTAACGAGAACATCGACTTCGAAGACGTCCGTTCATCCGTTCATTGGTTGCTGTGTTGTTGCTTACGCTTCAACTTTGATGCTGTCTATACTGTATACATATTGTTTTATTGCTTTGTTCTTCGACTATACAGAGATAATTCGTGATTGAAAGCCGCTCTCCACATGCTTTATGACAGATGATTATAGACTTATTGTAATTAACTGGTATATCGAAATTTTATGCTGCAACTAAATGTTTTATTGCTATACATTTCAACAATACATTATCAACATAAATATCTTAAGTTTTCTTTTCACTTTATTAAAAATACCTGAGAAATATTAACGATAAATAATAGAACAAAAATAAAAATGATAAAAAATGATAGGGTTGTAATTGAAATGAAATGAAATGAAACATTTAAATGCAGCGGTTTTTTCCCAAGTCAAGATGCATAAATATTTCAAGTGTTACCACTTTATAGCTGACAGGTGTCCGGTTATTTTAAAGGTGCCGTCAGATTTATGCTGTTCTACATTGGCGGTTAACGAAAAAAACTTTAAACGGAAATATAAATTTCATTTCATAATTATTATAAATAAAATTCGAAATTAATACGATTGCTCTTTTAAATGATATTTCATTATAAATTTATAAGTTATATATACATTTATACATATATTTCTACCAGCCTACCTTCATGTCCTCTATGCTTGACTTTTTAAATTCATTTTATATATTTGACATTTTCATTAAATATTCTGATATACATATATCTATATTTATTACATATATTAATATATAATATACATAGACGTTTTTAACTAATAACTAGTGTATATTTTAATGATGATTGAATTTAAAAATTTATTACCAATTTGATTGAGAAATAGATTTAAAAAGTATATTATAAGTGTAGTGTACCTATTAAAATATATGTATGTAGTGAGTTGTGAAAAAAAGTAATGAAAAAGAAAATGTGTGTAAATCTGTAAAATCGTATCAAGTAGTAAGAAAGTAGTGAAACGGTAAAAGTTCACCGTACGTACGTATGTACGGATACCCTTTTGGCTGTTTTTTCTTTACGTGGGTGAATTTCTAGTAGGGTTGTGGGCCTCGGGTCATTTCCCGTGTGGCAAATAGCTGGCCAGTGAGTCGGTCGTCCGTTTGGGTCGCATGGAATGGAGATATACTGCATATTGGAGTATTAACATTTATCGAGAACGTGCTGGCTGATGTCGTGGCACTGGCATGTCTTGTCTCCGTGTGCCTGTGTGTCGTATGTCCATCACAGTGCGCGTTAGCACACAGCACAGCAGATGGGGCTTCGGGCTGCAAATGTCCCTTTTATGGGCCGCGATAGTGATGGTTTGAGATGTTTAGAGTGTTTGGGAAGAAGGACGTGTCCAATGAGTGTGTTAGTATGCAGCGCGAGTAGTCTGTTGAGTACGGCCGTCCTCCAGGGATGTGAAACGATATGAAGATGTTTCGCGTTATTTCTATCGTAAATAAGTTACGAATGAGATTGACGGGATTTGCCACAAAATTGGACGACAATTTATAAATATTGATCGACTGATTGCTTTGTTAAAATAAATTTCTACTTATTTATTTATGCAATATTAAAATATATACAAAATATTTGTTATATAACAATGATATTTATATAGTTATAAATGGAAAATAAACAAATGATAGTTAATCAAACAGGATGAGAGAATTTAAAACGCACTTATTAATAATTATGTAAATTATATATTGTAAATTCAGTCTCCCGTTACAAAATATCAATATATTATAGCTATTTGATGTGGTATGTTATTGATTTATGTCAATAATTTCATTAATTTCAACGCGCAAACAGTGGAATATTAAAACATAGCACTCATTATTGACAACTAAGTATACATCAAATATTATGACGCGCGCCGCGATGCGATATATACGTTACGTTCAACCAGACATTGCGAACTCATCATTTATAATAACCAAAAATAAATATAATCAATTTGCAAACATTATTATTCCATTTCAATTTAGTTATTATAAAATTTTAAAACTATACGTTATTTATATTATGATACATACATGCATATATGTTTATAATTTTTTAAATATTATTAGAATCAAGACTAAGAAGCTTATAATGTTTTTTTAATGATTATTTATAATTAAATAATAATAATTATTTGTAAAAAAAATATTAATCACTGGAATGTAAGAATGAATAGAAATTTACGTAAGACAAATATTTGAAGTCAAAAGAAACTATTAGTGTTGAATTATATTTATAAAAATCAATAAATAAAGTGAGTGGAATGTGGAAATTACATGTAAAATTCTTCAATTCTCAAGTTACCGTCATGAAAAATGTTTAAAAATGAAATGAGAAACGAATATTTTTATTATTATTTATGATGATTAGAAGATGTTAACTCAGTCACGATCTATCGCTGTTTTTAATAATTGCTTTTATAAACTGGTTAGATGGCATATTAAAATAATTTATCCAACAGACGTGGTGGATTCCTTCCAATTTTAATCGTCTACCATATAAATTATTACGAAAAAACATTTTCTTGACATTTTTATGAAATACTAAATTTATACTTTATCATAATAAATATTACATTAATAAATCTCAACTTGATGAAATATATTTAATTTACTATAATCATGAAAAATACCAAATTTATTTATGTCTGTAACAGTATCCGTTTCGAAAATATTATAAAATTGATTCAAATTGATATATTGTCATCAGTATTAGTATAACCATATCCATGGCATCCCACATGGCCGTATCTTAACAGCAAACGACACATGTTTGCTATTAATTTATTTATTTACAGATGAGTTACTGTATATTTTCACAAACTTGTGTAGGAGATATTACAAAAGTAGCGTATAATGTATAAATATTACTGGATCTCATCATATACTACTCATTCCTCTTTTATATTTGACTGACATTACTCATCATTTGATGAAGACATACGTACATATCTATTACTCATAATAAAGTACGCGAATTGACATTGTCTTCTATATGTATTCATGTATACATATTTATATATGTATGGGCGAGTGTGTATTTGATGGCGTCAGACATGAGGCTTCTGTGTCAATAACTCAGTCACATACTTGACATGCTGGTCACGTGATCTGTCAACAGTTATGAGGAGGACCAATATCACCAAGATTATATATCACACTCTCTATGGGAATTAGTAATTATACCATCAGTATTATTAAATCATTTCATTGAAAATTATTTTCAGATTCTCTAAATGAATTCTGTAGTATTAATCAAAACAATTAAATTTATAAAATAATATAATTTGTTCAATAAATTAAATATAATCAAATGAAAAAAATATTTTTTCTACAGTCGCTATACAAAGTAGGCGTTTTGTGCCCTCTTTTGTGTGCGCAATATGGTACTTTGTCGCTCGCTGTCCAAATTTTTATAAAATGTTACTTGTTTACAATCTTAATGGAAATGTTTAGTCAAAAATTAATACCACTGTCGTTACCTACACATTTATTACCTTCACAAGTCAATCTGACATATAATTGCTCTGTTAGTATATTACATAACCAAACAAAATATGCCCTGCTAAGGAGTATAGAAATAAAATAGGGCATTCATTTACAAAAACGAAATTAAAAATGCTTAGATTAGATTGAATAGCTCAGTAAGAATAGAAAATAACGACAAATGATTTTTTTTTTTATTTTAAAATAAAGTTCGTTTAATTTATAAAAAAAAAAAATATTAAAAAATCAATTGTGTTCAGTTTAACTACAATTGATATATAATATCAATATGATGTCACGGCGAAACTAATATTCCTATCTCACTCCGCACCACACTCTATAGTGTGCAAAGATAGCAATAGTGTGACATCACAGTAACACCAAAAACAAATTTCAAATATCTCTTAAAGTTTGTGGCGACTGTAAAAAAAATCTTGTGTGTATTTCGAGCGCAAATGGACATTGTCGATTTCGAGTCGCGCGGCAACAATCTCTCAATGGACAATGTCCCACTTTGCGCTCTTAATACACAAATAACTATTCTATTATTTTATGAAAGATCTTATACATAATTTACTATAAAGCTCTATCTGACCCTTAACTGCAATGATTATACCCACGAATCCGTTTAGGGTCCAATACATAGTGATGAATATATCATCTGTTTTTATACCCGGATTAATATGAGCAGATGACAAGTTCACAACCCTGAGTTTTCTGTTGTAGTTTTTCTTAATTAATGATATTTATTAATGTTTTTGTCTAAATTATATTGTTTACTTATGACGAGATGCATTTTCTAAATAGATTTTGTAGGTAATTCGGAATTTAAAAGCAAATACTGTATAATTATATTTGTTATATTGTGTAATGATCAAGATAAGATATGATAACTTTAACGTAAACTGTATTTCATTTAACGTAATATTAAAACTAAAAATATCTATAACAAATAACAGTATAGCAAAGTTATTTTAACGTATATAATAAAAGTTGCAGCGGCTATGATGGTGTGCATATGCGTATAATAGAAATAGAAACTTTTTACGATATGAAGCTTATATGTACGTAGTATGCATATAAAAGAGAAAAGGCTGTTCGACAGTTGAAAACAATACTGAATACCGCCAATCGTTTTAAATTTTCAATCGCTAACAAACAGAACTATCGCGCACTACCAACTCCTGTTGTATAACAGTCACAGTACGACAGACAGAAAGAAGAATAGATTTTAATTGTACAAGTTGTCATCAGTTGGCAATAAGCTTTTGAATTTGAAAACACCACCACCGCTCTGTAAAATGTACTCATCGAACTCTCCACTTTATCTCTGAACGTGTCAAAGTGTAGCACCAGTTTTACTCGCTACAAACCATTGCACGCTTCTTTTCAATAATAATACCAATGAGAACATGTTATCAATTTCTTCTTTTACATTGCTATTCTTTCTTTTTCTATTATTCCTAATAATTGGTAATATAACGACTCCTTTCTTTTTTGTTCATTTCCCGAAATTATAGTTTCAACATACAAAAATAGTTCTAGTACGAATTAAATAATAATGACTTAAGAGGGAAATAAACTGGTCTCTAATAGTAATGATCTATTATCGGTTAGTTATGAACCAAGTATTTCTTACTATAAAATTATAATATAATTATTCAAATAGTGATCTTATTCTGTTCCATATCCTCTAACTGCTTTGGTATAAAAATTATATGTTATGAGAAGTCGGTTATTCTTATGCGTTCTTTATATGTATTTTGGGGTCGACGTCGGCATCAGCGTTGAATTCACCACGAAAGTTGATCCAATTACTATAAAGCATAATGATGATGGTAACACAGACGCGGTTAATGTATACTTTATTCGTTTAAATGTGAAAATAAAGAAAGTGTATAGTCGGCTTGGGAAATTTTTCATAAAATTATTAGGAGATATCCATTTTTTCGCATTGCTAAAATTTCTGTCACATGATTACATACATACAACCAGTTTGTAAAATTTTACTTTGAATTTATAAATGTAATATTAAAGTTACACATCTGATTAAAACTACAAAATAGTCTGAAAATCATATTAATTAAAGTAAAACATACGATATTTTTACATTATTAAGAGTTGAAAAGGGGAAAATCTTAGATATAACTGTATAAAATGTAAAAATATATTGACATTACAAAGTGTCTTTATGTAGGTGTATAACACATGAATCACCTTGGCTTGCATTTCATTTCTATTCCATGAAGTGAAGTTGCAGTGGTGCGTGTGTCAGACTCGTCAATCACTAGTCTCGTTGTTTCTGACATTTTCGATCGAAGGATCGATATACCCTTCGTATTCCCCACCATCCTTCCAAGTCTACAATTTCTCGAGACATTAGTCGAACAAACGACTGGATGAAACAGGGGAACTATACATTTCTCTATATTTTCCTCGAACTATTATTATTACGGGTGGGGTGGTTATCTTTCTCTAGGGGATATTGTCGCCCATTACCTTGTCTAATTATATACCGTTATTTATGTGTTTCATTTTTAATTGAAAAACATTTTAGTCATTTATATAAGTTTCACAATTAAATGTGGAATTATTATTTTTGTAAAAATAGTAATAAATAAAACATGTAAAATGGAATTAATCCGCAATGATTAGTATTTATAAACATCATGTTGATTGGTGACGTAGTCATTAATACAGCCTTCACTTTTTTAAGTTAGATCAGTAATTATTATTGAATTTTTATTAGTGCAATCATTAAATAACCTTGAGTGCTGTTATAAACAATTTGATTTATGATTGACAGTGTTGAACATGGCCAGGTGATTTGTGCTGAATATCAAAGTACAAATATCACTATTTTAAATAATATATTATTCAGAAAAAAGTACACGTCACTTAAATGAGCTTGTCATTTATTTATTGTAATAATTTATTCATATGTTTTAATGCGTTGTACAAAATAAAAATAATTATGTACCAAAACATAATAAATAGTTCACGTTTTAATGCAATAATAGTTTTCTATAATATGTGAATCACATATGCATTTGTAAACTGTATTTATAGATAAACATATGTTGATAGTCGGTTATTAACACCATCTAGAGCAGATGGTTTGCGATATATTTTTACAATTTACTGTCATTTAACAATGTTATTGGTATTATGATGTACATAAATGCCCGCACATTTTATACCATTTATTATATTTATTATATAATTAACAATTTTAATTTATGTTTATTTTCTTTGTTACAGGTAAGTTTCATCAAACAC
Organism: Pogonus chalceus; assembly: GCA_002278615.1. Classification (NCBI taxonomy): domain Eukaryota; kingdom Metazoa; phylum Arthropoda; class Insecta; order Coleoptera; family Carabidae; genus Pogonus; species Pogonus chalceus. The sequence continues at coordinate 11,033,197 of CM008230.1, read as the reverse complement.
GGAACAATTTAATATAGAGCCTATTTGAGATAGTAAGTTATTTAAAATATGTAATAACATTTTAAATAGTAATTGTATTAATACATTAGAATAAGGAGAAATGAAATGTCGCTGTACATAACTGTAATTCGGCCATTACTAGCTCGTAACTCGGTCATGTTATGACTCCGGCGAGACGGTAGCAACCCTTCACCCCTCGTAATCCGACGCTACTGCTTTTGCGTCGAGACGACACAAACATTACCTCCAATATGCATTAAATTTTGAGAAAATTTTGTTAAAATATAATTTTCTAAATCCAATTGCATTATAATAAGTTAGTATATTTACATGTATATGCACATATATGTATATGTTTTAGTAAAATAAATGACATACACGTTTAATATTTATTTTATTGCAGTTGGATTTTATGTTTGCCATAATTTAACTGCAATCAAATGTCAAAATGTTAAATGATTTCTTCTCTGTAACATTCGTTTGCGCTTGGAGACCGACTGCTTGTTTCATTTGAATACCACCGCGAATGAATAATCGAATAAACTAAACGAAATGAAACGCGCGCTATGTTTCTTTTCCGATACAAATACAAGTAGAACTTGAAAACCACCTTGTTCTCGAAAATTCCATTATCATCGTCATCAACAACATATACATACATATTAGACATCAGTCTTTATTGATTTATATCAATTCTTTACTCATATATTAACTTTCAGGTATAACATTCCGCTGTTATAATATTCTAGTGAAATTAAACCTGTTTTGCTTTTATAACTATTCATTTTAATTAGTAATATTTTTGGAATTTTTATTTTTCACTTTTTCTTGTTTCTAAACAGTATTATATGTTATAAAATAGTTATTTGACCGCGGCAATTTTCTCGAAATCGACAATGTCCATTTGCGCTCGAAATACACACAAGATTTTTTCTACAGTTGCCACAAACTTTAAGAGATATTTGAAATTTGTTTTTGGTGTTACTGTGACGTCACACTATTGCTATCTTTGCACACTATTGAGTGTGGTGCGGAGTGAGATAGGAATATTAGTTTCGCCGTGACAT
>CM008230.1:10988904-11005500 GCA_002278615.1 Pogonus chalceus | reverse complement strand
TTTTTTTTTTTTTTTAACTATAAATATTATAGTTTTGACACTTATATTTTCCTAAACTATGATTTATACTATAAAAGCGTATTTTAAATCAATTTTTAGTTAAAATAGTATTTATTTCATCATTACTATTTTATTATTTTTTAAGTTTATAATAAAAAAAATTAAATAAACCTCAAGGTAAAATTAAAAGATTTAAAACTAATTAAATTTAATTTATTTTTACAGACTTTGTTTAGAATAAGTCAAGATACCTACTTCCAGATGTTTCTTTTCCTGTTGCAGCAACTATTGCGATTTAAAAATATATTTTAATATGAATTAAACAATTTATTTATCTTTTATCAAATTTGTTTTAACATAGTGAAAATAAAACCTAGCCATAAATAACATTATTTATAACATAAAGTTGTTTTCTTATAAACCAGATATTGAAAAATAATATCTTATATTTACAAATAATAAAAAAATAATCAAAAAATCATAAATCCTTAAAGCGATAGTCGGAAAACGATTAAAATTCTTTTATCAAGTTCATACCTCAATTTAAACATATTTTTAGAATTAGAATATAATCTATTCAAATAATAATAAACGTAGTTCTGTCAATATTTATACTCATCTATGTCGGTATATAAATAAAACTTCGCGGTTTTTTGCGCACTATTAGTTTAAACTTGAACTAAAATGGATGCAACTACAAATAATTCAACCAGTGAAACACCTCAAAATGGCGAAGTTATAGAAGAGACGATTGTCTGCAAAACTCAAAAACCAGTAAATGCAGCAATTTCAGCTACAAGAAATTCTGGGTCCCAGTTTCAAATAACTGATGATGGGGAAATGGCGGAGGCATTTGATGGAATATAAAAAGTGGTGAGTAGTTTTATTTTATTTTTATTATATAAAATTGTTAAGTCCTGATTTAAATTTAATGTAATTTATTACTTCTTAACTTAAAAAGAAAATTAAATTCAATAATTTAATAATTTACCTACTTAAATTATACTTGAAGGTGAATTTTAATTAAAATAATAGAATAAAACAAAAATAAAAGTCCTTGAAAAAAAAAATTAATTAAATATAAATAAACCTAGACAGTTTAACTAATTATAGAATAAATACCAAAATTACAATAAAATGTTATGTAATTTTTTATGAAATTACACCTGAGTTTTTATTTCAAAATTTATTTGTTTTACACTAAAAAACCTGCAGTGTTCTTTCTTTACTTACAAATTTAAGTGATTTATACTTGCAATTTAAATGCAGTTAAAATAAGTAATATAAATAAATTAACTAATCTAAATATTGAAAACTATAAAATGAAAACAAATTAAACAGATGGATATATGTCTATCCACACCTTGGTTATAAATTTTATATGTTTATCTATAACACTTTTTTTACTTCAAATTTAAAAATTATCAAGGTTAGACCATATTTTAGATTACTAAAATACCAATAATATTAGAATTATAACAGTAAATCGGCTGCGAATTAAATAAATCACTTAAATTGTTTCAAACATAAAATAAAAATTATTTTATGCACATTTCATATAATTATATCATCTCCAGAAATTATAAAAAATCTAACACCTATGTCAGATAATTCTTAGTAGCAATGAGGTTTACTTTTCAAGATATTTATTCATAAGATTTTTGTTTGTTTGGTTTTTGCTAAAACCTATTAGATTTTTCCATCGTTTCTAGAAAAATTATTCATTATAATAAAGTAAATAAACACTAATTTTATTATTGATTTGTTTATGTTAAATATAAAGTATTGATATTAATGAATTTTAATTTAATAGAAAATTTGTAGCTTTTACTTCTATGTATAATTTTATTAATACTTTATAAATAATAAGAGCAAATAAACAATTTTTCTGTGTTTTTACTCTGTATTTATAAAGATGGTGTAAAACCCAAAATCCGCATAAAATAAATTAACATTTATTTGAAATAAACCGAGTATTTAATTAATGATTGCTTTAAAATTGATTTATCTTTTTTAATATAAATTATTTCTTTATCATTATATCTCAATGTCAAAAACATAAAAACTATTCAAGCATCTTAATTATTAAATTGTTGGTTTTAATTTTTTTCTAAAATTCTGTTTGAAAACTTAAAAAGATACATATAAGTTATAGATTTTGTTCTTCATAAATACATGTATAGTCGAATTTTTAAAAGAAGTCACTCCAAGGCCATCAGTATGAACTGCGAATACCTTATAGTGTGTATTTATTTCTTACATGTTTCTATGCATAAGTGAAGGATGGATGGAGTACCTATTCGTCTATCGCGTTTTCGTCATTTCAGAATTAAGTACAGACATTCTCTGCTGGTTAATCTTTATTTTGTTCAAAGCGTAACTTGTGTAACGTATGATGGATATATATCATATATTTAAGTAAACACATAGGCGTACAACGAAATTTATCCCGTATTTTCAATATATTCCAAAATTATTTTTGATTGTCAGTTTTTTGTTGGTTAGCTATATTTTTACTTCGTTTTGAGGGACTTCGTGTATATTTGTTTAATTTTGTGTTATTACTTCTTTAAAGTATGTAATTCTTTATTACACAAACAGTCTTTTTAAAGACTACATAACCTAGCTTTTTCACTATATTTTTACTTCGTTTAGCGATTTCGTGTAGATTTATTTAATTCTGTGTTATTGGTTCTTTAAAGTGTGTAATACTTTATTTTGATTTTTAAATCACACAAACAGTCTTTCTAAAGACTACATAACCTAGCTTATGTGCCTTACTTAAAAAAAAATTAACTACACCCTTGGACATAATGGGCGGAGCTTAAATCTTAGTTCGTATGGTGTATGTTTGGCCTTGGAGTGAATTCTTTTAAAAATTCGACTCTAGCATGAGTAAAATAACAAATATAATTTTTAATCAATTATAAAATATCGATTTAATAAAATATATAAATAAAACGATTTTATTTTAAAATAATAACAAATATCTCTGAAACTATATCAAGTTTTTGAATATAAAATATTTCACTTAAATAATTCCTTTTAGAATAAATTTTGTAATTTTTATTAAATTACTGTGCAATAATAAATAATTAACAAAATAAAACTCATTCCAAATAAAATGAATATTATTTTAATTTACACAAGGTAAAATATTTATTACTATTTATACCAAATTAAAATAATATTTTGACGCTTCAGTTCGTATTTTATCAATAAAACTGTCAAGTCAAAAAAAAATATATATAATTTCCTTAAAATCCAATTGAAAAATTTTTCATTGTCGTCGCCACGAAGCAATGTAACTACATAATAAAAAGGTATTTTATTAATAAGGTGGTGAAGTACGTACTCCATTCAAAAAATTATGCAGTTTTTATTCACATTTGCTACTTCTATACAAAGCGTTCATGTATATAACAACAACAACGGCTTTTTCGGGACACATAAAACGTTACAGATTGTGTGGCGGTACCATATAAACGTACAATGACAATACAATTTTATTGCTTCGTGGCAACGACTATATATTACTTTTTGTAATCGAGGTATAACTAATTGAAGTTCCAAATAAGCAGCAAAAACAATATCGAAAGTTATAATTCTTATTCAGATAATTCCATTCTAGCGCAGCAAATTATAAAAAAATATTCATGTTTTTAAACAAATCTTGGTTGTCTGTTTCGAAACATCAATCATAATTAACTATCGTATACATATTATGTTTGTTTATTTCTTTGAGCTTAGTTGTTACAACGGTTAAATCGCTTATTACGACATCGCTTTTAACATCGAAACGGTAGTTAGGATATAATTTGCTTAATTTGTTTGTTCTCACTAGAAAAATGTAATAAAGTAGTAACTAGTAACGGATATAATGACATCGGTTTTAACAACACTATTTTTATTTTCAATTAGTCGAAAGATATCGGATATTGCCACAATAAATTTATAGTTATTAGACATTTAATTTTTGAATAAAGTTTAATGCATTATCACAAATTCCCATAAAAATGTAATTATTTTATAATTATAAGAATTAAATATTTCTGTTGTTATATATTTTGATTTTAAATTAATTTTATTGTTAATTATTACAGCAGAAGTCGTTTATAACGACGAACCCGTTGTTACACCTGAATTTACTTTAACTTTTTGTTCTCTATAAAAAAAACTGTACTGAAATAGAATCAAATGTCCACAGTAGGGAAGTAACGGCGGTGGTTTTATCGGAACCGAAGTCGGACTCGGAGTTTATGTATTTGGTTTATCGGAGTCGGAATCGGAACCGAAGTGGGGGTCGGAGGCGGTGTCACAGGTGGTGGCTGAAGAGATATGTTTTAAGGGCAAATAAAAACAATATTCAGTTAAACTCTTTAATTTTAATTAGAAAATAATAAATTTACACAGACGAGGAAAATCAAAATTAATATATTTTCAATAACAGTTAGGAAGTTAAATCAAATAAATTGACTCTAAAAGTGGAATATTCTATTTAATAAACATAAAATTTGCAGCTTTGTCTTCGTTTAATCTATTTCTTAAAGTGTCATAGATTAGACCTCCGATTAAAACCTCCGATTTAAAAGTGTCGGAGCCGAAGTCGGAACCGGAGGTGTAAAACAATCGGATGTTCCGACATATCGGAATCGAAATCGAAACTCCGTAACATCCCTAGTTTAAAGCGACGATAATTTGTATTATCACACGTCTTACAACTATAATGTAGAGAAGGCCGTAAGTGATTTTTCACCGATATGATTACGCAACGGAAGTTACAGCTTCCAAACTCTTCGTTATAGTAAAAATATTAAAAGTAGTAAGATAAAAATTACTAAAAATATATGTAAAACTTCAAATAGTGTACCTACGCATTGAGATAATCTATAAAGTGTCTAAAAAATTTAATAATGTTGAATTTTAATTTTTTTAAAATGGATCAATAAAAATACATACATATACGAAAAATATGCTATTTTTATCGTTTATCTACTTATGTTATGTATTCTTTATTAAAATATAAAATAATATTAATAAAATCGACCGCTTTTTGCTGTTCCGTGTACCGTCTTTATAAGTTGTTTCTACTGTTTTTATTTAAGGAGTGAATACTCATAGAATCATGAAAAATTTTTTTTTTCCTTTTATAAAATTTTAGTTTAAAGTATGTTTAAAATTTTACGCTTGGCGTTTGAGCATTACTTAAACTTTAAACGTGTTTTTCTCAAAACTATATTTTTCAAATTGGCGTGAGCGATACCTCAAAAACAATTTAATAGATTTTACTGATATTTTTTAAAATTTCAAAAACTATTATATTTTATTCGTTTACCAAAAAATATTAAAAAAAAAAAACATTTCAAAAATTTATATTTTAAGAGCAAAAATATATCAAAATCAATTTTGAACTTTTGTTTTTTTTTTTGTAATGTTTTTGGTATACGGACAAAATTATGACTAATAATAATAGTAAAAAATATTTTATTTATTTTATGTAAAAACCACAAGGGTTAGAGCATCTAGAAGAAAATATAAAATTCGGCTAGAATTCAGCGTTCTAAAATAAGGATTAGACAAAAATGCTATTGCTTCCTTCAATTTTAAAATGTATATTAATATAAATAGATAATCAACTAATATGTTTTTTGTTAAATTGTAATATCTATTTTTGATTCCTGATATCATTATTTTTATTTATTTTAGTAATTATTTCTACTTTAGAAATTATATTTTGTAAATCTGCTTTCAAATAACAAAAGAAACTTATAGAGTATATTTTTAAATAAGAAATACAAAAATAAGTAAAATCATTTAAAGTTAGAATTTTTTGTGTATATCTACCTATTATTTTTTACTTCGAACTGAGATTGAATTTAAACTTAAACGACCTTTTTGCTTAAAACAAAAAAAAAGTATTCGAAATAGTTATTTGTGTATTAAGAGCGCAAAGTGGGGCATTGTCGATTGAGCGANAAAAAAATCATTTGTCGTTATTTTCTATTCTTACTGAGCTATTCAATCTAATCTAAGCATTTTTAATTTCGTTTTTGTAAATGAATGCCCTATTTTATTTCTATACTCCTTAGCAGGGCATATTTTGTTTGGTTATGTAATATACTAACAGAGCAATTATATGTCAGATTGACTTGTGAAGGTAATAAATGTGTAGGTAACGACAGTGGTATTAATTTTTGACTAAACATTTCCGTTAAGAATGTAAACAAGTAAAATTTTATAAAAATTTGGACAGCGAGCGTTTTTACTACTTTGTCGCTCTAGAGCGGTAAAGTACCATTTTGCGCTCACAAAAGAGGGCGCAAAACGCTTACTTTGTATAGCGACTGTAGAAAAATAATATTTACTTATATTTATTTTAACAACAATAATGTACAAATAATTATATAATTATTGTCTTCATTTATTAGTAAGCAATTAGTTTAAATGAAACAATAATATTTAAATTATTAAAATGGAATAATTTGATTATTTGTAAAACATTAATTATATTATGTCAATTTTCTTCCATTCTGTAATAATATTAGTTTATGACATACATTAAAACAACAATAACATTACTATTTAATATCAAAAGTATATATCATATAAAATTCTTCTAATGTATATGGACATTAAGGTAATTATTATATATGAACATTAATTTCTACTCAGAATTTTTTGCTATTATATATTGAGTTAAATATAATGATAATATCAGAAATACTATAAAATAATAGCATAAGTTTAAAGCTATGTATATTCCTAACTTACAAAATTACTTATATTTTTTTTAGTTTTGCATGAATAATAAAAATCATTAAGGGTCACGGAATTTTACGAGCCTTGAACTGGACAATCGATTGTTTCTGTAAATATTTTACTCTTATTTAAATGAATATTTCATTTTCTACTTATAAAGAAAAAATATAAAAGAAATTAAATGTTCCACTTTCTAATTATATAGGTACTAAAATATATTTCATAAGAATAGACTTCTAAATAAATAATAATTACATTAACATAATTGAAACCTTACTACTTCTAAATATATTGAAACTTAGCATTTCTGCAAATGTTCAAGCTACGAAAATATTTTCATCCGAAACTAAGATGTTTAAATAAATATATTGTTATTCCCTTAATATTTCATAATTTGAAATACTCTTGCTTAAAGATGTAATTAATTAATTAAAAATATTTCTGTTAATTTATAATTTACAATAATATTTATTTGTTTTTAAATGAAATTTTAATTAATTGCAACTAGTATCAATTAATGCATGTACATAATAAATGTAAGTGGTATGAGAAGGTTTTAAATTATTAGAAATATTCTAGAAATAAATTTCGTAAAATTATGCGTTTCTTGGTGTGGTGATGTAGGTCGTCGTTGGGGATTTCAACAGGTAAATTCTGCTTACGTTGAATGAGTCATGCAACGGTTGGTTTATCACAAACGCAAGCGCATTCGGTAGAAATTCAACAGCCAGCCGTTAACGTACAACTACGTCAAACAATAAATACCCCCTCTTGTACGTATGACATTCAAGTGTGAATAATTTCGCAGCTACGAACTCAAGGAGAACATGTGTCTGATGTGAAACTTCTTTCTGAAGTTGTTTTTGAAAGTTAACTGCGAAGAACGTAAATACGTGTCGTGTTTACATTTGTTAATAATTCTAGAAACGTACAAGAAGATTTAATTGATAATAGTCGCCGCTAAACAGAGCGGAAGTTTATACGTCAAGTTAAATTCTAACCATCATTATCCAATCATTTTAATCAACACAACGAGTGGATAGGTCCAATTCATCCAGCATTACTCACTGTCACTCAGTTCCAATCAAAGTTTTAGTGAATTCAGTGCGCAGTGAAAATATTCAAAATGCGGTTAATAATATGTGTTGTGTTTATTGTAATTTTATGTAATATTAGTGTTCTGGAAACGAGAAAGGTTAGTACAGGTGGTAGTCGAAGAACAAACACTTGGAGTAAACCAAGTTCTAATTCAAAACCAAAACCTAAACCTACGTATAGTCAATCGGATTTGACAAGATTAAGTTACGGACATAATGAACCAACAAGTGCTAGACGACCAGCATCGCCACCGAAAACTACTCACACAAATACCCATAATACCCATAATCCATCAGCACCACCTGCAGAACGTAACACGCATCAACAAAGTGCTCCACATCCGCAGAATACGGACCAAGCAAATAAAAATGTCGGATGGAATGTAGGTTCTTCGAACCCAAATCCAAATAATCCAAACCCAAATCCAAGTAATATTGGTTGGAATGTAAATAACCAAAATAATCCAGCTGGTTCAAGTAACGTAGGATGGAATACTAATAACAACCCACCAAACACTCAACAACGAGTTAATAATGTTAATGCACCACCTCCATACCCTGGTCATACTGGACAAAATCAAGGTCCACCTCCACCATATCCAGGATATCCAAGTCATGGACAAAATATGGGACCTCCACCACCGTACCCAGGTTTAAATACACATCAAACAAATATGGGACCTCCACCAGCATATCCAGGAAATACCTATCCAAATCAAGCTAATTATCCCAGACAACCTGGATATCAAGGTGGATATCCTCAACAAGGACACCCAGGAGGTTACCCACAGCAGTATCCAGGAGGATACGGCGGAGCACCTGGTGGATTTGGAGGAGCGCCAGGTGGATATGGTGGCGGTTATGGTGGATACGGAGGTGGATATGGCGGATCACCAGGTCTTGGAGGATTAGGCGCTATTGGTGGATTTGGTGGAGGCGGTTTTGGTGGTGGATACGGCGGATATGGAAACAATATGTTTGCTCAAAAGAAGTCTGGTTTCGGTACAGCCGCTACATTAGTTGGAGGTGCCTTATTGGGTGCAACTCTTTGGAATCTTGCTAGTGATAGAAATCATTATCATTATTATTCACCAAACAGTCAACCAATATATGGCCAAGGACCTCCTGATCAAAGTACCGGAAATGTAGCTAACGTACAACATAATATAAATGGCGACCAGGGTTCATATACTTCCTACGTCGGAAATTTAACTTGTATTTCTATTTACAATGCTAAAGAAGTCAGCAAATGGGCTAATAGTACTTTACAAGATTTCTACGCTAAATATCCAACACAAGCTTTCCCAATTTCTCCAAATAATACAAATCCTGCAATGAATTTTACAGTAGTCCCAGGTGAAATAATTCACAATGAATCATTAGCAGTGACATGTTGCGGTACAGATCAGGGACCAATAGATCTAGCAATGATCACTAACGGGAAATCCAAGGACGTTAATTGTATTTTCAAAACATTCGTTGTACCATTTAGAAAATTAACATTTATTCCAATAAATAATACTGACTCTATGAATGCTACAACACCCGCTAATGAAACTACCCCAGTTGCTGCCGCCCTCACCACAGCCACCGATAACAGCACTTCGACGCAGACGTCGACTGGAAGCGCCGCTACAACTGTAGCAGAAAATCCTACAACAAATCCTGGTGTTACAACCCCCGAAGCAGCTACTACAATAATGCCATCAACTACACTTGATAACTTAAATGTTACAACCCCTGCCCCTGCTGAAACAACTACCCCTAGTGTTGAAGTAACAACAGTTAAAAATTAAAATTATTCATTTAAATTATTCCTCAATAATGTGATGTGTGTGTTTGTTTTTCTTATTTAAAACATATTATAGAATCTCTATAAATATCTAGTTTTAAGTTCAAATAAAATAAATTGTGATATTTATTTATGAATATCAAAATAAATTATGTTATTAAATGATTTTTATTGTATTTCACAAACAAATATTTCTAATGAACGTAATTTCAACTAGATTTTATAAAACATTTTTAATTATTATTGTATTGCATCATACTGTATAATGCGAGTACAAATTATTATGTATATCTAAATTCTAGTCATAAATCCTTGAGTAGTTTTTCCTGTTAATATTATTATAGAACAATATTTATAATATAATAATTTTATAATAAAAACTTGTTTTTTCCTTTTTTTATTGATCATTTTTTACACAACTTGTTTTTCCTATTATGTTACCATGAGTAATTTATTGTTTATAAAACAAAACACATTCTCAATATTCGATATTGTTTTAAAAACAACTAAAAGTAATATAAAGCATCTTTTTAAATTTTAATTTAAGAAACTAACATTTTAAATTATAAATTAAAATATTTTTTATTTAAATAATAATGTAAGTCAAGTATATTTATTTAATTTAAAATGCGAATGGCATCGAAATTGCTTTATGGTCTAAAGAAAACCCTGGAATAAATTTATTTGAAAGAGAAAAAATAAATATGTTTTTTAAATTTTAATTGCTTCACGAAGGTTATATATATTAGCTCAAACTTTACAATATATTAAATAAATACAGAAATAATCACTACATATTAACAAAAATAAAGGTTAGGTTTTTATCGAAATTTATGAAATAGTGATGACATTTATGAATCGTTAAATTATTACATATTTATGTATATTAAGTTTTCAAATCAAATCAATATGAAAAACCAAAGATTAATTAAATCTATATGTTTTGTGAATTTATATTAAATTTGATAAATCTTTTGGATAAATTATTTATCAAGCAAAAATTATTAGTTATGACTTTCGAAATTCATTTTTGTAAGAAAGTTATAGATCTTATTTTGTTATATTTATGTAAAATATATATGGTATTATACTAGATAAAACAATATTTTTAGTTAATAATAAGACTTAAAAAGCATAAATAATTAAAAAGTAAATTCAAATATTTATACGAACAACTAAATAATTTAACGAATCCAGTGGTTATAAATATTGTATGTTACTTTCCTGTTTAGAAACCTCATTCTCAAGTGTTGTTATGAATATAATATGATATGTGGCTTTGTAAATTCCGAATTTAATAGATAAATACTTTAGATATTGTAACAGCTAGTTTTGAAAACTATTGTTAATAATTACGATGACTGTCCCAAGCACTGATATCTTCTTTGTTTTGCTATTGCACTGTAAGCATAATTATCTACATATTTCAATTATGAATATTACATTACTTTCATGGAAATTTAGCATAGATAAAAATTATCTAGAATAATTCATAAAACTATTGTTTAATTTGATCGTTGAATCATACATTTCAAAATTTGCATTTATAAAAATGTTTTAAATACGGATATAAATATTGAAGGACAAGTACTTTCCTGTTTTTATTTTAAATAATTATCATTCATCGCAAAAATACAATGCAATTTATTTATTATTGTTAGCCACGAAATATACACATACAGAATAACATAACATATTATTAACAAAGTTTTTTTTTTCTTTTCAGGGTTCCAAATGGTGTTCTTATTTACAACAAAAGTATATTAGTATGTAAAAAATAAATGTAATGATTTTTATATTTAATAAATGTATGTTATGAAACATTAATATCCCTGTCGCATATACAACCATTTCATCACCATTGTTATATATTATTAACTTTCCAGTTCTATTATATTCACCATGCAAGCATCAATTATATATAAATAATAATTTTGCTATTTATTGATTTTGTAATATAGTATAATCAATATACAATCAAATATATATATCAAAATAGTATAATGAACTTAAAAATATAAATTTTGTCTTTTTTTATTATTATTATTCAAGTATAATAGCTGAATACAATATAAAAGTTGCTAGAAATACTTCTCATAATAATTTCTATACCCCCACAAAATCATAAATTTATAAAACGCATTTCTAAATTATACTATTTTAAACAACTGGGGGTTTAAAAAATATTGTATCAGAATAATATTATATACTTAACTTTTTTGTGACATAAAATAGATTAATACTTGTTAAAATTGATGTATTTTTAACATTTACCTAAAATATAAAACACTACAGCATTAATATTTTCACTTTTAAATAATTAAATTATACTAATTACATATGTTTATAATAATGTCTGAACAATACCAGAGGGAGTCATATTGAATGTTTAGAATATAAGCTAGAAGCACTGTTGGTTTGAGATATTTCTTTAGGGAAATTAAGGCAACCAGTACAATTTGACCTTCGGATAGCCTTTATTGAAGTTTATTCCTGGTAATTACTTTGGTTTCCCTTAAGAAATATTTTAATAGATAAAGCAGTATTATTTTGCCGTTGATGATGGTTGCATGGTAATCATAATGTTAAAATTAAAAGCAATAAGTTAAGAAAAGATCACAGTGATTTTATTTTCATTAAAACTTTTCTTCACATTGTTCAAAATGTTTTATTTATAAAACCGCGTTTCACTTTACTTAAACGGAAAAATATTCTTCTTTAAATGAATTTAGAAATCTTTTTACGAGTATGTAATCTTCATTTTTAATGTTTTGTTTGTTTACGGATATAAGTAAAAAGTAGAATCAATCAAGACAAATTTATAAATAATTTGCAAAACATAAGAAGACATATCTACGTATGTTGAAGAAGGTAGAACAATATGTAAAAATTTGGAAAGATAAAATGGTTATCCATAAATATATTTCCAACAAGGAGGACTATTAGAAAAATCCATATTGGTTTGTGCTGCAGAAAATCAACTAACTATATATGCTGCTTCAAATTCTGTCAAATAAGTGACTAAAATTATTACATTATTTTCTATATTTATCTCTTTATTTATTTTAGATACATAGGCCAATATAAATTACTAAATAAAAATATATCAACAGTGTTAATATATTGTAATAACAAAAATAAGCGATAATATTTTCTTTTACATAATAATAAATCTAACTATAACTGAAATTTCTTTCTTTGTAGTTTAAAGTATCGCAACTAGAGTTTAGTAATTATTATTTATATTTTAAAGTTATTTTTCTGTGTATTAGAATGTTTCTAGAATTTTTTTAAAAATAATAATGGCGCAGATATATTTAGAAAATGAAAATATTATTGTAAAAAATTGAAACATATAGTAGGATAATACCCAGAGAACCAAGTTGATAACATATTTCAGGTGAATGGGAGTATGCGAATGGAGCCGATAAATTTGAAATAGATGAATTGTATGTTGCATTTTGTCTGCTAATTTCTGTTGATACTTGGGAATCAGGTTTAAATAATGTTGGTATGCTTGTTTTATTAGTTTTAATCTCTTGTAGATGTAAATAGTTTCTTGGCAATGTTCTATGAATCGCAGGCAAATTGGGATAATTGATCTTGAGTTTAGAAAAACTGCTCAACCTACAATCATTTTTTAAAATTGTATAAGTGTTCATTCAATTATTTTTATTTCTGCTATTTTAGATTTTTATTTACTCTAATTTTTTCATTTTACCTTCAAAGTAATTCTTTTAAAATTTAGTTTTAGTTTTTAAGCAAAACAATAGTAATACAAGTGTCCCAAAAAGGTCGGGGTATTTCCGAAGTTTGGAACATTTCAATCGCAAAATTTAATCGTTGAAGATGGTCTGTTGGTTTTAATTCTTGTACAAGTTAAATTTTGTATTTGTAAGGTTTAAGCAAATCTTTCCTTATAATTCTTTGTAAAGACGATTTTCGAACGAGTAATTCTTGATCCTTTTGGGACACCTTATATTATTAATACTTTTTACATTACCTTTTGATTCCCAATTTGTTTATTTTAAAACCAAGTTTCCTGCACTGAACATTCGAAATATCATTGTATAATAAAAATATTGCCATAATAAATAAAAACGCCTTTTTCAAATACATTATTTTAATATAACTGAATAAAATATATTCTGTTCTAGATAAACTTGTTTATATATTGATAAATTGTTCTCTAGCAGGAAATTTCTACTTTAATTATTTGTTAATCTATTAGGCGTGTATGTACGATAAAATAATTTTAAAATCGCATATCTAATCTGGATGTCATGAAACAAAAAAAAATCTAAATAAATCTTATTTTTGTAAGCCCTATCGGAATCTGCAATAATTATAATTTCAAATATGATTCACATCCCCGCCCATAGGAGGGTAGGGATGAAAAAAAAAATAGACATTACTGAATGCCTTCTTCGAATACATACATATATCTTTTGGTAAGAACATTTTTTCGGTGGCCCCATATATCTCAGATATTTATAAGGATTCTCTAAAATGGGCCAGTCCGTTAAACAAAATAATTTTTTTTTTAAAGATATTTAGCAAAAATATTAGCAATTCATTGTAAAAATTACTAAATGTACAAATGTTTTACATGATACTAAGTTTGTGGACTATAATATTTTGTAAATATTTCAATAAATATGCAACGTCCTTGTAAAATGATAAAAATGATATTTTTATCAGCAAATTTTGACGAAACATAATCGGGAGGTTAAATGTCTTTTTTGACTGGGCTTATATTTAAAGTTACTCCTACTATCGTAACCTGATAAAAGTAAGGCATGTTAACAGATACATGTTTGGGAAAGTGTCGCCTTCTAATATTTGTATTAAATTTTAGGTGATCATACATTAATATTGATCAGTTCTTTTGTTATTAGAACGACTAGACTTTCTTACATAAGCAGATGCAAACCATTTCATATAACAAAAAAGTATTGAATTAACGACCAGACAAAAACCACAAATTAAATAGAAAAAAAATTTAATGATATTAAAATTTGATTTTATTAACAAGCTATAAATGTTTTACGTGACATTAAATTAATCATGCAACAGAAAAATATTTTACTTAGTTAGATAAAAGTAAGATTGCACGCCACCCATGACAAAATAAAAAACATCAGAAAATCAACTAAACTATGTATAAAGTAAACTAACGGTTTCGTGACAGATATTTTAATTTTTCGTTAATTTTTCGAGTTAAATTTGTACGAAGTTTCAAATATAAAGTCAAAATCACTCGCACTTTTACCTTTACGTTTAAAAATCACAAAAGGATCAAAAATAATTTGTATTTAACTAGTTTCTGGGTTCATTACAAAATATCTGTGACAAATAATTGTGTATAAGGCGTCAATGTACATATACCATACTATATTTATGAAATTTCCTGGTAAATTTAAGCTTGATTCGAGAGTTTTTTGGTCTTGATTTGCATTTTTCGATGTGTGATTTATTTTCTATTGCAGTACATTTAAAATTAGTTCTTACAGAATTTAAATAATATATTTAAAATTATAATTTTTTTAATACATGATTGAATTGATATAATTTTTATTTGTTTATCATTTATTGTTATTATAATGCAACTATTAAGCTGAAACTTTCAAAATATGCCAATTTAGCAAAATAATAGTAAATTACAATACATATAATAAGGGCCGTAATTAGGCAGGGGCAACATTGGCACTTGCCCAAGATTGAGATCGAAGGGGGGCCCCAGAAATGCCTTAAATATAAAATGAAATTAAAATTGCGGACAAAAATAATTGAAAGAATAATTATTTGTGTTTATTTATTAAGACTGTTCCCAAACTTTAAAAATGAATGGAGCTTTAGAACTATCGTATAGGCATGGTAAGTTTTTTTTAAAGGGATTTGTTGACAATGGTAACTTGTTATTAGATACTTTTAATAGGACTTTACCCATTGTCATTCCAATAAAAAAAATAAATAACCAAATGAGAACACATCTGACTCCACACAACAATAAAGCCCCACATATTTATGGATCACCAAAAATTCATAAAAACAATACTCCTCTTAGATCTATAGTCAGTTCTATAAATTCACCATGTTACAATCTAGCCAAATATCTAGTGCCGTTAATCTCACCATTGGCAGGAAAAACATCATCATTTGTAAAAAATTCTAAAGATTTTATTGAAAAACTGTATCAGTATGACATAAAATTCAATGATATACTGGTAAGTTTTGACGTAGAAAGTCTTTTCACAAATGTTCCATTTGATGAAGCATTGAAAGTAATAAGAAGCAAGTTACAAGAAGATGTTTCTTTGACAGATAGAACACATCACTCAATTGATAAAGATAGTTACGGTCCTGCATATAATATAGATTAATTAACCGGGTAATATGTATTTATGGAGTGCAATCTTATATACTCTCTATTTTAATTTTAATTTCCTGTCATCCCAGAGTTTTTTCTGTATCATTGTACCAATAATATTGTCTCATGATAAAAGAATGATTTAAATATATTCATTATTATTAAAGAAATTGAAATAGTTGTAGAGGTAATATTATTAATAATTATTTCATAATTCAGAAGTATTATTACAATTATATCCACAAAGCTATTGCCTGAATATTCTTTTATATAAATATACAGTTCGAAAATACTTCACTATCCTTGTAATAAACAAATTACAGATTATAAAAGGAAAAAACTATACAAAAATAAAGTTATTTTTATTATAGATATAAATTAAGTAAAGAAAACTATTATGTGAGTTCAACAACAGTTTTTTAAATCATTTTTTAAGAAAAAATTTCCGAACACGTGAAGAATTTTAAGAAATTCAGTCAGAACTCTACTTCTGTACATGGAAATGAAATAAATTTTGTAAAGCTTATTAATTAAAGTATATTTATGGATATTATCTAAAAAAAACTAATTACAATTTA
>CM008230.1:10875424-10895875 GCA_002278615.1 Pogonus chalceus | reverse complement strand
ATATATATATATATATAATCGCCATCCAGACGTTGATCTGCCGATATGGGATGCTGACCAGGGAGCAAGTACTGTTTCAAATCTATCAGAATTTATATTCGCCAATGGGACTTCAGAAACATCAGACGACTGCTGGTGAAGATCGAAAACTTCGAAAAGATCCAGCTCGATGTACGGCAGCGGGCGCCAAGACTGGCCGCCGTGACGCTGGCAACACCTACACTGCCAAAAACTGAGAAAACGAGTTCTCCGACGCACGGGAGGATTAACCCGAAGTTAGATCCAAAGACAGACTGTTGGCGCTGTAGCTGGAACGGCCATCTGCGACGGCGGTGCCCAAATGCCGTCGTCCAATTTTGTTACCGATGTAGCATTCTAGCCAAAGACTACAAATGCCACTAGATTACCAGATCGTATAATCGGCCCAGAGATGTAACCGCACGCTTTGGAGTATCTGGAGGAAATAGTGGTTCTTAGTTCCACCTTCGAAGAACACCTGAAACATCTGGAGGAAGTGTTTCGACAACTACGAGAAGCCAAGTTACAACTCAACCCAGAGAAATGTTATTTCGCCGAAAAAAAAAAAAAAAATACCATCAAATATCTCGAGCACGTTGTATCAGAACAAGAGATACAAACCGATCCGGAGAAGATATCAGCAATCCACATCATCCAGCGGTCAAGAAGTGTAAAAGAAGTGCAAAAAGTACTTCGAGCAGCATCTGGGTATAGACGATTCATAAAGGAATTTTCGGACATGGTCGCTCCCATGACACGGTTGTTGAGTAAATGGCAACTGTGGAAGTGAACCTCGGGGAAACAAACGGCGTTCCAGAACATCAAGCATGCATTAACCAGTGCTCCCGCACTTGCCTGTTCGGAGTATTTGGCAATCGTGTGGGGCGAGCATAAGATGCGGCCATAACTAGAGGGTTACCAGATCACCGTTCTAACTAACCATCAGGCCCTCAAATGGCTTCATCGCACACAAAGTCTATCCCGGAGATTAGCCCGATGATCCGTCTTCCTCCAGCAGTTCGACATGAAGATCGAATACCGACAGGACTTTTAAAATCAACTCGCTGGTTACCACTAGCCAAGAGTAAGATGGATGAAGAATTGTTTGCGGTCCACACCACCTCCGATTAGTAAACAAAGACTCTTCACGAAGTCAAGACTCGTCCACGTGAAAACCCTGAATATGGCATCACCAATAGTCAATTGTTTCGGCACTTCTGGGACCCGCAGGACCCAACCGAGGATGATCCCGAACGCAAATGGAAACAGTGTATAACCGATGCCCATCGTGCTATCGTACTGAAAGAAAACCACGCCGATGTTCATGCCGGCCACTTGGGGATTGCGAAAACGCTTTCACAAATACTGTTGCAATATTACTAACTCAGGATAAGACGGTATGTCGCATTGTATGTTCGCCGATGCCAGAAACCCGGAGTCATGTCGCAACCGGAGATCAGTAAACCATGTGAAACCGTTACTACAGACATCATCGGACCAATACCGCGATCAAAAAAAGCACACCAATACCTCATGGCCTTTTAAAATCGCTTCACCAAGTGGGTAGAGTGCCGTGCCCACCGTAGAGCTACCGCTAATACAGTAATCCAGGCTCTTCGCGAGTTAGTCATTAACAGATTTGGGTACCTAACGGGTATCATCACCGACAACGGCACCGAGTTCCAAAATAAAAACATAAATTAGTTCCCAACGGCGTTGGAACTCAAACTCTAGCTCACACCGCCGTACACGCCTCAAAGCAACCCCACCGAACGAATGAACAGAACACTGAAAGAGATGCTAGGAATATATAGCAAAAATTACCAGCAACAATGAGACGAATAAATCCCAGAATTGACCATGGCGTTTAACACCGCCAGACATGATTCCACCGGGTATTCACCAGCCTACCTCAACTTAAGGAGGGAGTCAGTATTCCCCTCAGCGATGAGATCGCATCCAGTGCTTCAATCTCAGGAGGCAGTGATTAATCCGCAGTACCTTCGCCGTTTTAAAATGCTTTCTGAATCCCAGGAACCCGCCCGCGACAATTTGGCTCGCGCTGCAACCGAACAGGCTAGATTTTACAATTTTCGTGATCGCCCAGGGTAGCTGAAAGTTGGAGACATGGTAATGAATCGGGACTATACTCGGTATTAGGCGGCGAAAAATTCCGCCGCGTTATTCCGGCCCGTGGAAAATTACGAAAGCATGCTCCGCTCAAGTCTTCGATATACGTAACCGACTCGGCAAAACGATCGATCGGGTCCACGTATAGGATCTAAAAAAACTAATGATCTAGATAAATTACAGAATCATAATGAATACTTCAAGAAAGATGACGCACCACGGCGCCAACATCAGCGACGAGAATGAGGACGTCCTCGTACTAGACACGTCGCCCCTACCTTCCAAGAAGTACGGGCCCGGGTGAAAAACGGGAACCACCGGCTACCGTTTCCGCTACCGAACACCCCGCCTAAGGACCAACGCCACCATCAGTGAAATGTGCCCATGGAGGCAAGACGAGGGATGGAAACCCTTAGCAGCTTCGAGTTGCAGCTATTCTCGAGATCACCATACCAAATCGCACCTAGTGACCCAGGGTACGCCACTGCCCCACTGGCAAAACCATCCAAGCGGAAAAGGGCGTAAGCAGCCGCACTCCGAATGACACCGGTAAAACCAACACCGGCCCGGAACAGACCACCGGAAACGGCAACTAAAACCTCGCCCGATATATCAAGTTGGCCAACCTGGCCGACCAAGGCGCTCCCAACATTACGGGACCTGGTAATGCAAATCACAGCAGGCACCATTACCATCACGACAGGGGATACCATCACCAGAGCAGCAGCAGCAAACCCCATCATCTTGTCCCGGGCAACGAGGCCACTTACAGATCAAAAACATCTGATACCCACAGGTGTGAGAACAACCATCGCCCCAGTGGTCCCCGAAACAATACTAGCAACGGCCCCGAACCTCACCACAACAGCAGTCCCCAGCCCGGCTACGGTAAGGAGAGGCCGGCACGCGGAGGAGAGTCTTACTAACGTGCCTAATGTCGTGGCCACCCCGACACCACCAGGGTCATTACCAGCAGCTATCATTCCAACTGCCGCAAAATTACCCCAGAATAATACCACAATTTCTGAGATAGTATTATGATCAGTGGATTATGGTTCGAGTGATGATAGTTCTCCTCGCAATGCAAAATTACCATCAATATAATTTTCAAATAATCTGTCAACGTTACGACTCACCGGTAGCCCAGTGGTATCCACAGCGGTTTGGTGTCCGCTCGACCCGGGTTCGAATTCCGACCAAGTATATTTTTGAATTTTTTTATATACATATATTCTCTTTGCTAAAACAAGTTCGTGCAAATTTCGAGTTTTAAACTACGCGTGCTAGATGAAAGCTACGGTAAAAATTGTTTCAAACAAGAATTGAGGGACTAGATAAGTACAAAACGGGCAATTTTTTGAAAAAATTTATCCAGTATTTGAAGATACCAAATGGGTGAAAATTTTTTAAGCTATTTTATAATTGAAAATTAAATTGTTTGCGAATTATTAATATTCGGCTTCCGCGCTGTGTCGCTGTCCTAAGTGAAGAGAAATTTCGGGCGAACTTTAAATTTAAATTTTGTAATTAACGTCACGGTCTCCTCGCTGCGTTACATGTCCTGAGGGGAGAGTATAATCGAACGAATTTCTGCTAAACTATTTTCGGCCTCTTTGCTGCGTTACATGTCCTGAAGAGAGGGACTTTTAACGGGCGATTTGTATAAATTATTAATTTTGTTTCATTTGTAATACTGTTAGGCGGCCTCCACGTTATGTTGCAGATAGAGAGTGGAGAGATAACTCGGCGAATCGCGGTAAGAAAATTAACGCTCAGAATTTAAATAAGGCGGCTCCCTCGCTGTGTCGCTGTTCTGAGAGGGGAAACTACGCGTTCCGTTACATTAATTCCGGCCTCCACGCTGCGTTACATGTCCTGAGTGGAGAAACAATATGGGCGAATAGGGAAATCAAATCATAGCTTTGTTTGTTACAATTTTTGTACTCCAACGTTTCTACTCGACGAACGTCATCAGAACATATTCTGCTGAAATTAAAACTATCGTTTAGGATAAATTTAATTTTAGTATTCGTATATAAAATTTTTACTTAGTATTACTTTAATCTTTTTTTACGCCAGTGTGAATCGATTGTTGTAATTTAAAATATCAATTGTTGCCATAGTATTTTTTTATTTGTTTAAAAATCAGTTCAACATCATTGTTGTAATTTTATACATAATTTTGGTGACACGCTAAATTGTTTTCTTTATACGAATTTAACTTTTATTGAATTGAAATTAAAGCCTTAGTTGTAACCACAGTATTCTTTGTTTCTTTGTTTTTTGTGTAAATTATTTTTTTATATTTTTTTAATTTAAATCTGGAGATCAAAGATAGCATTGCACTTGGCGATTCTTTTTTTTTTTTTTGGGTGGTATATAATTAGTGTGAATAAAACTTCTTGTCAAAAATATTTCTTTGTTGAACTCGAGTTGTTTGTAACCTGGAATATTTTCATCTCCACTGAGTAAATCCGAGCAATCGGTTGACGCCCGAGCAAATTTTTTGTTTTTTTTTTTGACTTAAATTAATTTTATAACGGTTGTTAATTTAAATTAAAGTTGTTATATTATAAGTAAATTGTTTCTTTTTAAAAGTCAAAATTAAACAATTTAATTTTGTTTGTAAAGCGTCCATTTTGTAAACAAGCTATCTTTATCCGTTAACAAATCGTTTGTAAGCTTGGCCGCTAAGAAAGTTTCGTCACACCACTTAATAGTTTAAAATCTAAAGTAAGCAGAAAATTTGTACATTACTATCAAAATACCAAAAAATTAAAACTTCAAAATCTAAAGCATATCAACCCGAGCAAGTATATAAATTTTCTTTTTAGATTAAATCTATTTTATATGAAGCATTAATTATAAACAAATATTTATAATTTACAAAAAAAAAAAAAACAAAAATAAACAGCATCCGACTATAGAAAATTACAAATATCTACAGTAAAACCGTATGGACCTATGTCAGCTCAATTATAGCTGGCAAAGCAAGTGTTAACATGGATCAATTTTCTGTATGCAGAACCAAGCACGCTGAGATATCCTCAGCTTACTATAATTGCTTGGACATAGATACAAAATGGCTTACAGCAGACTGGACATAAAATAATAATTTTTTTTTTGTCAAAAATGCTAAAGAACAGTTTTTGCGTACAATTAAAGACAATTGTTAATTAAAATTAAGAATTAAGAAAAATAGTATTTTAGGCTGTAATTAATAACTGTTTATATCAATATGTTATCATGGAGAACGAGACGTGCAATAAATATAATTGTTTGAAATATCTCGTTCAAAGATAATTACTGCCTCTCTACTCAAATGTTAACTCATCTATTATACAGCTGACAAGCTTCGTAAATTTGAAAAAGGAATCCTGAAACTGACTTCCGGTCTGATCAGAATCCGCTTAACCGACCAGAGAATTCGAATTATGCTTCGGGAAAACAGCCAATTTTGTTTGTCTGTTGCAAGTACCTCAATACCTTTTTCATTCCATTTCTCCGCTCTTTGGTTGCGTTGCTCAGGAACCTGCAGTAAAAATTCACCAAAGCATTGATGTCTTGCCAAGTCGTCAACGTTGCTTACAACAAACAATCGATGAGATGTCGATACGACGTATTTTCGATGATGACGACCACATCGGTGTTTTCTGTAGATTAACGTTCATCGCAGTATGAGAACACTTACACTGCTCTATTCCGAAGGGCTCTGGTCGTTTTTGAATGTATGTTGGATGGTTAGTATTGAACGTATTTTATATAAGTTTCTTTTGGCGCCAAAATATGAGATATAATTCATCGATAAAAGGTTTCTTCCAACACGAGTTTTTGGATGCGTTCATATACAAACTAACGAACTCTTTTGTGTGCATGTCTGGTTAATATACTAATTCAAACATAAGAAAGACACTTTTTAGGGTAGGAACGGACTTTGGAGTGGATAGTGACGATAATTGTGTATCTGATTAATAGATTAACTAAAATTTACAAAACATGGATGGTATAAATATAAGATGTAAATAATATTTAAAAAAAAACATATAATGTAATATATGAATATGTTATTTACATGAAAATGGTTAAGAAATAATGCAAAGCTACTATTAGACTTATATAAAAAAAGAAGGCAGCAAGAAGGAACTATGAAAACAAAAATCGTGAAAGGGATATGGAAGCAAATTGGTCATGATTAGAAAGGACAGATTAATGTGAAATTGCAGGTCAGTCATTGCGATTTTTGTTGGAGAGTATTATCACGAGGATATAAAAAAATTATTGACAATCAAAACTCTACAGGGAATGGTAGGTAATTTTTAAAAAACGAAAAAAAAAAAAAAAAAAATGAATTAAATTTTGGGAAAAAAACAAAATGTTTTTTCCGAAATATTATTGGATAGTGTTACAATACATGTACCAAATGAGGACAATAAAGAGCAAATAACCAGTGAATAAAAAAATCCTGAAGAAATTAAATGTATTGCAAATTCAACAAATGCTACAAAACCAGCATGTTCAAGTGGTATAACTAACAGACTGAAATTAAAAATTTAAGAAATGACAGATTAAAATATTACCAACAAAAAATTGATGCATCAAGTGGAATAAACAAAAATTAAAAATAAGTTATTTATGGCGCGAAATATTATTTTAGGACAAAATATATGCAAGTGTCAAAAGGATATGTGATTTTAAAACCAAAGAAGTTAGATAATTTTTTTACAAAAGTGTAGTTTGAAAGAATTTGTTCTATAGGTTGTACTTGTGATTTTTTATTTTTTTGACAGGCTTTATTATGCACGAAAGAAATTAGATTCTTTTTAATAATAGTATTATTTTGAAGAATTAATTTTTTTGACTGTAAGTTTGATTTTTAATATTTTATACAGACTTGATTATACACAAAAGGAATTAAATTAATTTTTTTTTTATAAAAGTATAACTTGGAAGGAACAGTCCGGATTACCTGTTGGAACAAACCTAATACAATTGAAACTGATGACAGATTGGACCAAATAAACCAATTTTGGACCACTTCAATTATATTATGCGTAATAATTACGTTCTTGATAAAAAATTATGAATTCATGCTTCTTTGGTGCAGACGACTCGTTTTTCAACAATACATAAAAACAAGAAACACAAATATGGAAAATAATTATACATTTTGAGCGAATATGACAACCGTTCTAAAAGTAGAAGTCTACAATGGAAAAATTTAACAATTTGGTAAAAATTTAGGTGATGCGGGTAATGTAGTATAACATCTTAAGGAAGATTATTTAAAAAAAGGATACATCCTTTATTTGGATATCTCCATTGTATTGACAAAGTTTATCTGATAGAAAAATCAATGTTTGTGAAACATAACGAGCTAACGGAAGAGTAGTTCCTAACTATTTATCAACAAAAAAACTTTAAAAGGGGGATAACATATGGAAACAAAAAGGCAAAGTACTGGTCTACAAATGAAAAACTCAACGAGAGGTGCTGACAGTTAGTAACATGCATACGGCTAAAATGGAAAAGTTCAAAATAGAAATAAGAAAGTCATAATGAAGTCTAATATAATCCATGACTATGATTTAGGAATGTCTGGCATAGATAAAGCGATCAAACGCTCTTTTATTTTTCTTATCTAAAAAAGACTATAAATGACTGAAAAAAAAGCGTTTTATCTCGATGAAATATAAATATCCGTAATGCTTACATTAATAACCATAAAATAACTAAATAGTTGTTAGATTTACGAATCAATATATTTAGAAAGCATTGGCACAAAACAGGGATTAAGTAAAAAATAATACCCTAATTTTAATGGTTCGTATTGTATAATCAAAGTACTGTAACGAACCAAAATTCGTTACCAAAAACACTTTCACATATGTTGAGCTTAATCACGAGAAATGTCAAACAAAAGAACTATTCTGCCAACCCATAGCAAGAGTAAACCTACCCATGCAAATGTCACTAAGTAACTAACTAAGCAAATGTAGATAGAAATATGTAAATGGCTTTCGAACTACCAACCCTACCGACACTAGTAGCCCCGCGGTAACGCACTGGCGTTCCACACATAAAGTCGATGGTTCGAAACCCATCAGCATCTATGAAATTTTGTTTTTTTGTAATATCCAGAAAAAATGTAAAGAATACCAACACACGAAAAAACCAAAATTAAAAATTATTTTGATTTCTCTAAAATCGAGAGAAAAAATATATCGCCGCTGAACTAGCAAGAGATTCGCTATTCTAATTACCAGCAATAACATATAGCACCGTGGTACGGCACTGGTCTACCATCCTCACGGGCCCAGGTTCAGGTTCCGGTACCGACTGTTGATTTTTTGAATTTTTGAATTTTTTATTTTTTTGTATTTGAAGTCAAATTCAAGTTTTGCCAACGCAAAATTTATTTCTTGTAAAAATACGACAAGTGTTAAAAAGACTGATTTTTATTGAAAAAACAATTCAGTCCACGGATTACCCCGGACAAACCATAAACGAAGGATAGCATCAGGGTGAGCATTTTTGTAGAATTTTAAATTCACGGCCTCTGCTTGGAGAACGTATTTGCCGAAGCAGAGAGACATTCGGATGGAAATTGTTTGTTTCTTTTCTTGTATATATTCACGGCCTCTGTTTTGAGAACGTATTTGCCGAAGCAAAGAGACATTCGGACGGATATTATTTTTCTTGTAAATTCACGGCCTCTGCTTTGAGAACGAATTAGCCAAAGCAGAGAGACATTCGGACAGAAATTTGTTTGTTTCTTTTCTTTTCTTGTTTAAATTCACAGCCTCTGTTTTGAGAACGAATTTGCCGAAGCAGAGAGACATTCGGACGGATATAATTTTTTCTTGCAAATTCACGGCCTCTGTTTTGAGAACCTATTAGCCGAAGCAGAGATACATTCGGACGGATATTATTTTCTTTTTCTTGTATATTCACGGCCTCTGTATTGAGAACGAATTTGCCGAAGCAGAGAGACACTCGGGCGATATTTTGCCAAATAACGATAACCTGATCTGTGGACTCAAAATTAATAAACCGTCGTATCACCTGTTCTACTGTCGACAACTCAAGAACCACATTGGAATTGTGTTAACACGGTGTTGCATCTTAATTTTAATTAGCTCAAAGAGACTGTGATCAGTATAGCTGAGTTTAGAGTAATTTAGTTTGTTATTGTTATTTATTGTTGCCAGTCAGTTTAGCTGAATTTAGAGTATTTGTTAGTTTATTATTGTTATTTATTGTTGCCAGCCAGTATAGTTAAGTGTAGAGTAATTTTAGTTTACAATTATTTATTGTTGCCAGCCAGTATAGCTGGGTTTAGAGTAGTTTTAGTTTATTATTGTTATTTATTGTTGCCAGCCAGTATAGCTGAGTTGAGAGTTATTTAGTTTATCATTGTTATTCATTGTTGCCAGCCAATATAGCTGACATTAGAGTAATTTAATTAACTTGATTATTGTTAATTATTGTAACTAATAAAAATAGTGGTGTTAGATTAATAAGTGACTTTATTTATCCTTCTCCACTGAGTAAATCTGAGCAATCGGTTGGCACCCGAGCATTTTTTTTTAATATTAAATTTACATAAATTTGTTAATTTAAATTATCTCATCGTTTAAATTCCATCTTTAAACATTTATTTTTTTATTGCAAAGCACCCTATTTTTGACCTGGCCTAAAAATCCGTCGCAGTACATAAGATCATAGTGTAACTAAAGAAATAAAAAATAAAGCTTTTCGTTTACACACACTTAAAACCAAATTAGCATATCTTGTTTCAGTTGCTGCTGCATCCTCGTCTTCTTCATAGACGAGGTCGTGTCTAATTAATAAAATTACAAATTAGATTCCATACCATCAAATAATGGTCTTTTCTATGAAAATACTGGTCAACAAAAAAAAAAAAATTTTTTTTTTTTTTTTTTTTTTTGGAAAGTAATCACCTATTAAATTTTTTTTTTTTACGAACAAAAATTTAATCTAATCAAGTGTACTTATTAAAAAACTGTCACATTAGGCCCATTTTGACAGCACAAGTTTAAACTAAAGTTTAAAACTTTTTCGATTTCATGGTGTAATTAAAACTTGTGTCTAAGTAAATTTAATTTCAATTACGGAAGTGGCTTCAAACTGGTTCTAATATGTCGCAGTGAAATCAGATTTTTTTGAACAGTTGATTTTAATTGTTTTGCACGGTTTGTTACGTTGTTTTTGTTTGTTGGTAGTTTCTGTAACTTAGTTATCGAAGAAAGGACACTGAATTTCACGAAGAGTGAAATTGAACTATGGTCGTCGCATAAGGCTCGTAGCTCACGCTGTACGCGATTACCGTTAATCAGCACAGTGTACACCCTTAGCCAATAACCACAGTGCTTCCCACCCCCATCGAATGCACTCAACCGTAGCGCAAAGGGGTATAAAATCTAGCCACAAGGTTAAAATTAGCTACTGAACTACACTCCAACCGAAAGGTTAACCAAAGCTGCCAGGATAAACACATCGGAGACCGGTTGTCCATCAGCTTCATCACGGCGGCGGCGCCCAGAACAAGAAAGAAAATCGTCTACCACTCGCAAAGAGAGACCCTACATTTCACTGCATGAGCAGTTTGGACGAACTGACCAGTTTCACCCTTTCCCCCGTCACCAGAGAAAGACTCCAAGAACGACGACAAACGCCAACTCCTCAAAAAAAAAAAAAAAAAAAAACAGGAAAGCAGTCAGCAAAGTAACGCCATGTTCTCGCGGCAGCCCATACCAAAGCGTTTTAAGCCATACGCCAAGTCACCTGAGAAACCAAGCTAACAGTATCAGCTCAAGCCGCTATCCCCGACGGCAAGCCGCCTCTACGAAGTAAACCGTTGCGAAATGCACCCACGAGACCCTCGTCTAGATCTGATGAAAAGGACAATCACTGCCCACGGAACAACTTAGAATATTCGCTTAACTTGTATTTAATGTGCAAAATAAATATGTGTATATATAAACTTGCGTCTTATAGCTTGCATCACCCTCTTGCTAGTCATAAAAAAGAATTGGAAAACACCCCAACAGAACAATTAATAAATTAAATTATTAAGTATAAAAACATTATAGAAAATAGAAAATAAAAAATTTATAAAGTGCACAGGTTAGAAATATCCACCGCGTGGACTGCTATGGAAAAATAATTTGATTTTGTAAGTAGTGGCAGTTACAGAATTGCACAGGTTTTAAAAAGTATATAGGAATATATTTAAAAAAACATCAAAACAAAAATACGCGGGGAGACATAAATATTTATGACAAGGGGTGGTCCAGAGAAATAAATATCCACGGATAGCATCGATACTTGACTTGATAACATACAGACAGTGGTGGTAAAAATTATCAGAGTGCCAATATTCGGTTTGCGCGAAAGCCTACTCAGATCACCATTATTGACACGAAAACGTTTAGATTTGAATTAAGAACCATTGCAAGAAATAATAAGAAATATTAAGAATAACAAGAGTCTGGGCAACGATGACATAACGATTGAACTGATCAAATACGGAGAAAACAGTTTGATAGATCATATACAAGAATTCATAAAGGCAATATGGATAAAAGAAGAACTACCAAAGAAGTGGAGACAGTCCATTATATGCCCAATATATAAAAAAATATATATATAAAAGAGAATGTGGAAACTATAGGAGTACTTCCTTCCTAAACGTGGTGTATAAAATTCTGGCAATATACATAAAAAATAAATTGATAGAAGTAGAAAAAGAAATAGGCGAATATCATGCACAATAGACCAAATTTTTGCATTACGCGAAATACAAGCTGATAACTATGAACATGAAAAAGAGTAAATTGTACTTTTTACTGACTTTAAACAAGCTTACGACAAAGTAAAAAGAAAAGAATGCACTGATTGTACCTCGTAGTAATAAAAAATGTTCTTAAAAAGTTGTTAATAACGAAGAAACATAATGCTCGCCTTAGAAAATTAAAAGTTAATATTTTGAGAAATATCATGCAATTAGTATCAAGCATACATTCTTCTGGAACATAGACAAAAAGCTATTTGATATTGTTCACGTTTCAAAATGGAAAGCGGCTTAATTTCGTTTCATTTTATTGTACTTTGTATTTATTGCTTTTAAAAATGTATATTTCATCAAATTTTTATTTTCATTATTTAGTATTTATTGAATATCACCTAAATATTAAAGTCGCTGTTATTTGAACTTTATAAACTGAAACAAAAGTGAATTCTGTCTCATTTAATTCTACATTAAAATTTATTTCGCTCTCTTTTGTGTCTTATTATAAATTTTATTATTATTTTACCAATTGCTCTAATTATTACTATTATTATTATTTTACTAATATCTCTTGTGTCAAATTACAAGAACCTTGAGTGTTCCCATATATACTTATACATATACAAGCACACATAAGGGTTCATTATGGATGTATAACTTCGCGGAAGTGGTACCTTGGTCTGGTTTGAAATTCCAATCGAAAGGAATTAACTAATCAGTTATTCTTATGCGTTCTCAGATACAAGTGTCATTAAGTCTTGAGAGTTGCACCTATCAATGTTTTTGGATCTATATCGTCGCATTCATCTAATATTACCGTACTCTAGTTTTATTTAATTACGTAACATGTTAAAAAAATTGAAATCATTCGCAGTAGTGTAGTTTGATAAGGTGATAGACGGAAAGAAAGTTGTAGAATTAGTCCCAATTTCCTGGTAAATACAAGACGATTCTGAGTTAAATAGAAATGTATTACAATTGCCGGTTGAAATAAATATCCATTCGACGTTATTAACAAAGCAAGTAAGTGTATCAAAAGAAGCATTGCTTTATTTAATATTCTTATCTTTTGAAAGATTATCTTCTAATTAACCTTTAAACAATAACATTGGATTTTACTATTATGCAATTTTCATCATTTCTTTATCTATAAGCATTAGTTATAAAGCTGATTCTATTGCAAAACTTGATTTCTTTTTCCAAAAATAATTGATTTATTATTCTTAAAATAAACGAAATCCGGTATTGCTACTACGGCTTTGCGAGTGTTTTTTTTTTTTTAATTATTAAATTTATTCATTCATAAAATCTATATTATTTATTATCGTTTCAGGGAACTATAAACAAGGCCTTAGAAGATTAGAAAAATCTTTAAAACAACGCGAAGTTGACACTTTTAAGAGCAAGTTACAGAATGAAAAAGATCAATTTATAATGCTGTATCCCACGGGTATAGCTGCCGTACTCGCTTATGTACGTCGGCCCTTAGGAAGTCAAACAAATTTATATAAAGTAGACACCGATTCTGATTTTATCAGTATCGACTTATTCAACACGGATAGCTCTTCAAACAACGGTGACAACAAGGGGACAGGACCAGAAACGGACAGCAAAAAAGCAGGGACGGTATCAGAATTAGCATGAGTAGAAAACACAGGTATTTATTTTGTTTTATCAAATAAAAATTTCAGTTTATTAGCAAAAATACATTAACTAGAATAAACATCTTGTAATAATAAAAAAAAACAGCTTAATTATTATAAAAAAATTAATCTCAAAGTCTGAAAGTTATTTTTAGTTTTTAGTAACGTAGTTTTAGAATATTATTGTCATAATTTTTATTAACTGTTTTTTATACTAATAATATTCTTATGGTAAATTGTTATAGAATTAGAAGGATTCGTCGATTACTGCAGGTTAGGTTTATACCTAAAAGGTGTTATAGAAAGAAAATTTAAATGTTGGAGACAGAGCATGAATCTTAATATGCATGAAAAATGCCAGCAGATGACATAAATCATGCAGTATTCAATTAGTCAACCGGAGAAATACAATGCGTTGATGGAGATAGGTGAAGATTTGCAATTTGACGAACTTCCAAAATTTATTGAGTTCAACGATTCCTTGGAAAAAGACGAAAAGAAAAAAACTGCATTGGTATTTAAAAATAATTTATGTTATATTCATGATAAAGATACAAATTATAAAAATTTTATTGAAAAATATTCATGAATTTTTTATAGAATATTTTCAAAATGGTCACAGATGGACAAACAGATTGCGAGGTTAATGATCGCGAAATAATGGTAAAGTTAAAAAAAAAAAGTATCCAATTGCAGTATAGTAAGTGCGGAAAAAAAATTATAGGCGTCGGCAAATAAGAGTTTTAAAGAAACTGAGAGTTGCAAGAAAATGAAGAGTAAGTAAATGCTTTATTGAAATATTTATGATATAATTTTAAGTGTGATTTTTTGACAGCTATTTGTGTTGTTCCAGAATTTTTAAAGGTCAAATATCTTGCTAGCAATGCAATACTATCAGTGTTGAATCTAGTGAGTTGCTTTTTATTGGGAGCAAAAGATAGAGAAGGTGGAAGAGCTTAAAAAAACAAAGATAACTGATTAATTTTTAATGATGCTTGGGCCACACTCGGCAAAAAGCTTGGGTCAGACCCGGAAATGATGCTTGGGCCAGACTTGAAAATGATGTTTGAGCCAAACTTAAAAATGGTGCTTGGGGCAGATTTGGCAATGAAGCTTGAACCAATCTTAGTAATTCAGCGTGGCTTAGTCCTGCTTCATAGGTTTGGGCCTGTGTTATCCTTCCAAGGTTTTACCAAGACTGAGTCAAGATTGATTTACAAGCTTATCCCAGAATTCTGCAGAGTTGGGCCATGCATGGGCCAAGCCTGGACCCGTCATAAATTCCTGTATGGGATGTACACAGCTGTCACCTCATTCACAATAAAATTGAAATTATTTTCACAATAGCTTCAAAACGAACAGTTAATTCACTTTTAACTTGGAAACAAAAAGCAAATAATTAAATAATAAAATTCTTCAATTTGAAATTAGAAATCCTTTTAATATATAATTCAAATCAATTAAGTTTAAATAATTTTGAAATTCCATTACAATTTATTTGGCATCTAAATCAAATAAATATCAAAATCGAAACAATATTTGTCAAAAAACAGAAAATCAATTAATTACTGACACAATTTCAAATTCTTTTAATGAAGTTAAATTAAATTCATTCTTAAATACTATATAAAATTAAACTAATATGCGAAACAGTTGTAAAAATTATTATTTTAAAATTCAATCTCACTTTCTTCAAAATGTGTATTAATTCCAAATATTGAAATAATTAACGGAGTTATTTATTTTCGAGCCTATTTAAAACTGACAGCGATCATACTGCTATTACAACAATTTTAAATACTACATAAAAAACTGTAAATATTAGAAAATTTGTTGTACTTGCAGAATCATTCAAGTATGATGAAAATAAAACTATAAATTCTACTAATATTCATTCTGCTACCATATCTCATCCAAAAAATCATAAAACAGACAGACTTGATACTATAAATAATTTAATCCGTGCATCTCATATAGACGACCAAGAAAAACTTTCAATTATTAAAATATGGATACGGTTCTAAACTTATCATTTTATCTCTTTTCATCTTGGTGATGAATAATATCATATCACTTTTCAGTATGAAATGCTTTTCTCAAAAGCAAGATTAAATAAATAAGTGAAAAATTATGATATTTTATCTAGAATACATTGGCAACAATTGCACGAAACACATAATGAAACTTTTTGCGCAAGAGGTTTATTGTGTATTCCACGTGTTCATCATATCATATCATAAATAGTTATTGTTTTGTTTGGTTTTGTTCTTGCATTTAAAACCTCAATTTTTTATGTTTAAAACAACTTTTGATTATGACATATGTTCGTACGACATATGAGTATGTAATTAGTGAGCAAAAAAATAAAGTTATTGGGATTATGCAAGAAAATCCTGCTTGAAATAGTGCCACGTTTATTAATTTAAATGTTTCGAATACAATTTCATGAAAAGATGTATCGAATATTTTAAATGCTTGTTGGATGCAAATAAATTTGGAAAAAAGTGGAGAAAAGTCAATATTTATATTAAAACATATGAATTATTATTATATTTAAACAGACTGATAATTCATATAAAAGCGCTGGCAGGACATGAAACGAAATGTAAAAAAAAAAAATTCTAAAAATGGTAATGCAACAAAGAAAACGGGAGGTGGGTCACAGGAAGAAATTTCATTAAATAATATGGAAGAACGCATTACTCCATTTGTGGGAAATTTAGCAATATTTGGTCATCTGATGTTATGGAATCAGCACTGGCTATCGTGAAATTTATTAAATAAATCTGGAATAATAGTTAGATCTTTTAAGGAGCTGCCATTAAGTAATGAAGGAGTTGAAGTGCTCGATGTTATGTCCGAACGGAATATGCCTGAAAGTAAGTTGGTAAACATAAAAAATATATATTTTTAAATAATTTCAATTGCAGCATTAAATTGTTACAAGACTGTATCAACTAGTATGCTGTCTATGTCATCAGCTTCAAAATAAGCCGGTATAGTAGCATCAACACCGACAAAAAATCCGATTACTACGTACGGAAAATCGACCATTAGAAAGCAAACTACCTCTTACATTAAACTGTAAAAGATATAAAAACAGAGCCACTGAGCGCATTTTACATCTCGAAAAAGATAAGTTATTTAATAAAAAGACGTATTATGAAAAAAATTAGCACTTCTTAAACGCAATGTAATTGCCAAAGATAAAATAACGCAAGCTTAAGAAAAAATCTGCGAATCTTTCGTTTAAGAAATTAGTGTAAATAAATAAGTTAGGTATTTTGCAACCAGTACTAATTTAAGTAATTTGTGATCAGTACATAAGTTAAGTAATTTGTGATCAGAAAATAGCTTAAGTAATTTTTGATGAGTAAATAGTTAGTGATTTCTTAAAACTGATAATACAAAGTGTATAATTTTATATGCTATAAGCCAAAGGCTAAGTTCATTTTTGTAATAATTAAAAATACAGTTTGTTTATTGTTTATTATATATTTATATTGTATTTTGTTTCTTAAGGTACATGAGATGATTTTGTGTTTCAGACATATTAAAAATATATTTATTGGAAATATGTTTCAATTATTCCATTACTAATTCTTCGACCACGTCTAATATTTGATTTGGTACATTTCCATCCATCATAACTATCGCATTTTGGTTGCCGAGCATTCCATAATCCAAAATTTCATTTTCTTCATTCGGTTCTTCAATATTGTATTCCAAACACATGTTATGAAGAACAACACAAGTCATAAAAATTTTGGAAGTTACATTTGGAGCATAATGTAATACTCGGTGTTTGGGTGAACATCTGAACCTATTTTTAAATACACTATTATATTGTTCAATTGTGATTCTGGTTCTAATGTGAGCACCATTGAATCTGGCTTTAGGTGATCCGTCTCTAGGATCTCCTACTGGAGTCATTAGTAATGACTGTAAGCCAAAAATGAGCATTGTTATTCTCATATCTTCTCCGTAAAAATATATAAATATTCAAATCTTGCCATATAAATGAGTCATAAATACTTCCTGGATATCTAGCGTTAACATTTAGTATTTTCAAATTATGGTCGCATATTAACTGCGCTTTATAGAGTGGTACCCGTTTTTGTTTACTACATCAGTGGAAAACAGCAAACATTATTCTGCTCAATAAAAAAGGAGATAAAGACGATATAGGTAACTACAGACCCATCACTATACAAAATATTTATGAAAATATTAATAAGAAGATTACGGAATTTTTTTGAAGTATCTCAACCCCCGGAATAGGCCGGATTTACAGCAGCGTTTGCGATGACGGATCACCTGAACACAATAATTCAACTAATCCAGAAGGCTTTCCAATATGATATCCATTTATATTAAATATTTATGGATAACAAAAAAGTTTTCGATTCAATAGAGCATTCAGTAATAGAGACGGCTTTAAGAGAACTGGAATTAAAGGATCATAATATCCAAATAATTAAAAACATTTATTCGGAAGGAAAAGCTAACATAATGCTGAAAACCATAGACCCCTATTTGATATTGAAAGAGGAGTGAAACAGGGCGACCCGTTATCTCCCTACCTGTTCAATTGTGTTCTCGAATTTATATTAAAAAAACTGAAATGGGAAAACTATGGTATCAACATCAAAGGAGAGCTTTTATAGCAAAAAAAAAAGAAGAAGGAACCCAAATGTTCAAAGATATCATCAAAGAAAGAAAAATAGTGGTGGGGGTAAAAATCAACTACAACAGGACAAAAAGTATGTGGAACGGCGAACCAATTCAAATAGCGATTGGCAATATCATAATAGACTAAGTGCAAGAGTTTATATATTTAGACCAGACAATATCGTTCACGAACAAAACAGAAATAAAAATACAAAGGAGAATTATTGCATCGTGGTCACACCACTGGTCGCTTAAACTTATATTGAAATCTAACGTACCCATTCACAAGTAATAGCTAATACCCTGATGAATTGTGGAAAAGAGATACGGGGTACTGGTTAGGTGCAAACCGGTAAGAATCCGATATCACCCCAAAGTTATGGGGTGCCTTATTTAAGATTTTCATCTCTAAAGAAAAGTAAGTAAGGTTAGGTTCCCGTGTGAGGTTTTTAAATCCCCCATCGGACGCCTCCTCAGGTGGCGGATAGAAGAACGCTCAGCAGATATGCTGGGCACCGAAAAAATAAAATACTCGGGGCGAACCAAAACTAAAGGATCTTTTTTCCGGTTCTTATTTCGGTACAACGTTGTACAGCTGAAGGGGACAGTTGAAGAGGATCTAGAAGCGTTTTACCCAGAGTGGGCGGCTACAAACAGGGGGACAGAACTCGGGAGTCTAGGAATACAGCCTGTTTTCTCCCCGGTGGAGAATATTGAAGCAAGAAAGAAAAAGGTAAAATTGGTCCCTTTTTCTCAATATCTGATCTAAAACCGGTTATGAAGAGAACTAGAGCGGAGGTAGACGAGAACGCCTCATTCTGCCTTTCTTTAACGTTAAAGTTAAAGAAAAGAAGAAAGGCCAGGAATAAGTAGATCTGGTGAGGCGAATGGAAGTAGTTCACATAAAGAAGAAGGTAATGGTTAAGGCTTATGCAAATACTGGGTAACAGGCCTCCCAAGAGCTGGCAGAAAGGACAACCCAGACGCCAGTAAACCTAGGGGCAAAGAAAACCACTGCAATAACCTCACCAACAGTTACAGAAAAGGTTCACGAAAAGCCGCAAAAAAGGCCTTCAGTGATCAAGGTGATCACATCAACACCCGCTAAAAAGAGTGGAAAAAGTGATAAATGGAGCACCGTTGTCGAAAAAACAAAAAGGACACGACCAACAAATAGAGGCGGTAAGGAATAAGATGCCACTAGATAAAGTGGTCTGAGACACCAAACCACCTCTTAAAAAGGTAGAGAAGATAAGTAGATCGAAGAGAGAAGCGGTTCTCATCAAAGTAGATGACAAAAAAGTCAGATACGAGGCCGCAGTTAAGCTTCTGAGATCTACAGTAGATCTGAAGGATACAGGAGTGAAAGTGAAGACCTTAAGGCGCGCCATGAATGGAGACATCCTGGTGGAGCTCATCAAAGGAAAAGATCAAGCTAATGCACTAAGGGACTTGATTAAGAAGAAGTGCCACGGCTTTAAAACTAAGGTTGATCCCCTACGACACCTCTTCTATCGTCGTCGCCGCGTCCAGGTTTTCAATCTTTAGGGTTTCCTTTTCAGTGAGAGCCTTAGTTTTCCAAAATAATTTACAAAGCTTTTCTAAGTATTTTTTTGTTTGATTGATGTAATATTGAAAATACGTACGGCGAATGGAATTATTTTGAAATCAATGGTAAATTATTTAAACAAAAAGATGGTCTTCCTATGGGTTCCCCACTCTCACCTTTATTAGCGGACATTTACATGAATGATTTCGAAATCAAACTCCAATAATAATAATTTCAAGAGAAACATAGATTTTTGGTTTAGATATGTAGATGATATCATATGTTTGTGGTCAGGCACTGATAGACAGTTAGATAATTTTTTAATATTCCTAAATTCTCTTAACGTTAATATTCAATTTACCATTGAAAAAGAAAAAGAAGCTAAACTAAATTTTTTAGACATAACTATAATTAGAAATATAGAAACTAAGTCATTTAATTTTAATATCTTTCGGAAACCAACCTATTCGGATAGTATAATTCCATACGAGTCTAACCACCCTTTAAATATTAAATTTTCTGCTTTCCATAGTTTTATAAATAGACTGTTAAATATTCCATTGACTATTGAAGATAGGAAAAATGAAGTTAATATTATTAAACAAATAGCCATCAACAACGGATATAAA
>CM008230.1:10843689-10863328 GCA_002278615.1 Pogonus chalceus | reverse complement strand
ATATATATATATATATATATCCCATAACAGGCATGACAGTAACTAAGAATCACTGAAATTATGATTTATAATAAATATGTAGGTTGGAGTTATCCTAAAAAAATCTAAAAAATTTAGATTGTAAGTGTGATTTTATTTATTTTAGTAAAAATTAAAACTAAAAGTACAGCAATTAGCTATGTTACGTCGAACACTAATCAGAATCGCGTGACTTGACGCTTTCGTAAACATCATTTTCACATTTCTATAACGGTATAACATTTGCACGTTTCTATATTAACTGAACCGTTTATTTTATATTCCGTTATTATTAACTTTTAAGTTACTTAGTTTTGTGCTACCAAATATACTACAAAAAAACGTAGCTATGGAACAAGGGTTCATAAAGGCAAATAGCTCAAATTTGCCAAGAATTGGCTTGTAAATGCTTGGGGGATTTCAAACAATGACTTGCTCAGCTGAACTTCGAAATGTTAAAAATTTTATGCAAGTATTACTTCACGACGATCATATGGTAATGATGCTTTTTGTTATATATAGCTTAAACTTGACATTAATTGTGCATAGTAAAGGGTAAAATTTGTCCAGAACATATAGTTCATGCAAAGTAGCATGCTGTCATATTAGTGGTAAATGAAGAAGCAGGCACTGTTGTTTCTGTAGAATGCTATGATTGAGTCGCTTCCAAAGCAGGATGTAAGCATTCAATTGCATTCCTTATGTGGATCCACCAGAGCAAATAAGAGCCACTGTGTACAGCTGTAACTTGTTACTGGCAAAAATCTTAACTATCTGGAGTTGGCAGTACTTGAAAAAACATGACAGCGAAGGACATGGCAAATGCTGCACCTAGCTTACCATCAACAAGCACGTTTGCTAATGAGTTTTTGGATATTGGGAAAAAAATAAAACTTAATAACTGTGAATTATTCAAATAACAACCCAATTATAATAACGATAGTATTCACAGTGTAACAATGCATCAGCTTGTGCAAAAATATAAATCTTGCGAGACATTTTAAATAAAATAGTGCTGTCCAAAGAAACTATTTCGAAAACAGAGGTAGTGACCAGGGAACCGCATGAAAATAGCCTTGGGTTTGAACTTCGTTATGGAAGAATCACTGCATCTCGTGCGTTTGAGTTTAGCAGATGTAAAAAGAATGATGGAACTCTCATGACACTAATAATGGCGGGGGAAGGGGTTATACCTGACACACCAGCTTTGAAACGTGTCAGTTGTATTCTTGCCAAAAAAATGAGAAATGCGGGCTCATGCTATCTAAAGATGACCCTATGATAGCAAGACCACCGGACGGGAACTGTGGGGATAATATAATAGAGATCAAGTATCCCACAAGTGGGAAAAGTATCCACATTATTTAAAAAATGGCAACCTTGCTGAAAAATGCAAATGAAAATGTACTTAACAGGGCTATAAAAAGGTCACTTTTGTGTTGCTGATAGTCACTTCAGCACAAACAATAAAGTTATAATTGTAAGTGTAAAATAAATGAACCATATATTTTTGATTTTTTCAAAGTTAAAGTGGGTCTTTGAAAGGAAAATCTTTACACAGTATTCTGCCAAAGTACTGTGTAATTTTCATGTAAATAAAATACTTAAATATTAATTTGGAGTTTTATTCAATTAAAGAGAATTGCAAATATATAAAAGCGCATGCAATTACAATAACACTATAAAGTATTTTATAAAATTTTGTGCTTCGACATGCATGAGGCTTAAACATATTGAATTCCTTCAAACGTCTAATGACCCTCTCAACATGAATTCTTAAACTAGCTATGTGCTTTGTTTTCTTCGCTTCTATTTTAGATACCTTGGCTCCAATGACAACACTTGGGGGTCGTACAAATTCCACCTTCTCTTTACGAAAGTATTTTTGTACATGTTTAATGATTTGTTAATAAAGCAAAAATTACTGCGGCGATCTAAAAAAAAAGCCAAACATTTTTTTGTTTAAGAAATAAAATGATCAATATAGTTTATATATACATTCTAAGATAGATTTTGACGAAAAATTAATTCTTGCTGTGCAGAATAAAAAGGTATTGTGCCTAATGCAAAAAAAATGTTTTTTTGTTTAAGGGGGTATCCCACCTTGACAGTTTCAAAAAATCGATTTTTTTATTGGCCTAAAATATTCCTTGGGATGTGTACTTTAGTGTAGCATGCATTCCAAGTACGCCAAAAGCATTAAACCCAGTTAACGAGACGATTTCCGAAAAAAATGTCCCGGCGCGCTGAGCGAGCGTCAGAGCGCGCGGTGGAAACTCGTCTCTTTACCGGCCATCTTTGAGTCAGTGAGTCCCCAATGGGTTAATAGTTCACTCCAGGTGGCGCTGGCATCGCCAAATATTGATTTTCGTAGTTTCCGGTCTCATTAACCTCAGTTTGTGGAGCGTCATTCCACGCATTAGTAGCCGCGTGTTAAGCCACATCCGAAATGCCTGGCAAACGCGAGTACGCGGGCCACAAAGGTTCGAGGGAAACCTCGTCGCGGGTGGGAACCCTCCGCAGGAAACGAAAGGCGCCGACTCCGTAGCGGATGGAGAGTGACAGCGAGAAAGTGTCAGCGTCGGCGAAGAAACTCCGCACGTCGGCGAACGACTACCACGTGAACATGGATCCGACTTTCGGGTACCGTCTGAGCGAGTTTGTCAGCGTATTTACAGCACTAGCACAACTAGTGGTCTGTAAAAAGTGCGGTTCCGATATTCGCTTCCAGGGAAGCAGTATTCACGAGGTTTGGGGTCAAAAATCGTCGCTGCTTGTGCTATGTGTGAGCCACAGTACGTGAACTCGTGCCCGCTAATCGGCCATGTATATGATGCCAAGCGCCATCTGGTCTTGAGTATGCGGATTCTTGGAATTGGAGTGAACGGCATCGAGAAGTTCTGCGCTTTTATGCGTCTGCCCCATCCCGTCTTCCGATCGTGATGACGACTGCAGCTGGCAATGAGAAAAAGTTTTCGGAACAGGATGAGGATTCGAGGGGGCTGACAGTCTCCGGTGACGGTACGTGGAAGAAGAGAGGTTTTTCGTCGTTGTTAGACGTAACGACCCTCATCGGCTGGCGCACGGAGATACTCGACCTGCAGGTGAAGTCGAAGATTTGTAAGGCCTGTGACCGGAACTGCGGAGTACGAGGAGTAAAAGATCGACCATGACGACCACTGCGAGCGAAACTACGACGGATCATCGAGAAAAATGGAGGTCGATTCCGTCATCGAAATGTTTAAGCGTTCGGAGTCTCTCTACAACGTCAAGTATTGCCAGTACATCGGAGACCTTCAAGGGGATACTGGAGTCTCACCCGTACGACGATTTGACCGTGGCGAAGAAAGAGTGCATTGACCTCGTCCAGAAGCGCATGGGCCGTCATCTTCGCGCGCTTGTAAAATGAACGAAAGGACTCGGAAGCAAGGGAAAATTGACGGGCAAGCTGATTGACGAGTTGACAATTTATTACGGTTTGACGATTCGGCGAAATTCGTCACCCGTCGAGTCAATGAAGCGGGATATATGGGCCACTCTGTACCACAAAGAGTCCACTGATGACAAGCCGCAGCAAGAGAAATGTCCGGTAGGCGAGAATTCATGGTGCTCCTGGCAGCAGGCAAACGCAACGGGTCAACTTCCGGAATACCGACAAAAACCAGCGATGAAGCAGGAGATTTTCGGCGCTCTCCGTCCCGTCTACGAAGAACTAAACCGGGACTAGTTGCGGGGACAGTGCTTAGGCGGGTTCACGCAGAATACAAACGAAAGGTTCAACGCGACGCTCTGGCAGATAGCTCCCAAAATTTTCCATTCTGGAAAAACCGTGGTGGAGATCGAGAGCAGTATTGCTGGCTGCAATTACAATGACAGANGAAAGGGTTTTTTAAAGGGTGGTTTCACGGTTTTTTTACCCATATATTGCTCAAAATTACCTTTATGTTGTTCAAAATTGGTACTTATAAATTTTTTTGGTCCGCCATGTTGAATTTTTAAAACTCTGGTGATAAATTCACGTTCAGCGACCTCAAAAACCCTTATATCAACGTTTTGGCCGAAATCACTGAGTACATTTTTTTTATGTCCGCCATATTAAATCCGCCATCTTATTTTTTTGTAATTTGACCTCATATTCTTGTTCAGAACACCCGTAAGCTTATAATGACCAGTTTTCGGTGTGCAAACTGAACACATCAAAAATTTATCCGCAGTCAAACTTTTCCAACACTTCAAACGCGTTTATCTCGAAACGACATTTTAAAAACTGGTGGGAAGTCTCAAGCTCACAGTTTTTCACCGATTTCGATGAATCTTTGCGAAAAATATAGGTTATTAAATTCTGCATCGAAATACTGGAGCCGATTTTCGATTTTTTCAAATTTGGATTTTTAAACCACGATTTTTATAGGTAAAAAATGACCAAATCGTAACAAATGGCCGCCATTTTCGTAAAAATCACTTTTTCAAAAATCGGCTCCAGTATTTCAATGGTAAATCATATTTACTTTAGAGGCATTATCTTGTGTTTGGTCCAGGTTCACTTGCCGAGCGGTGAAACTTCCCACCGATGGGGAAAACCCGTTCGGAGGAGGGCTGCGCGGCCTGGTACAGCAGCTCCTGGGATTAGGCGATCCGCCCAGAAAAAATTGTAATTTATGGCGACAATATGAGTAAAAAAACCATGTCAATTTTTGTATGATCGGGAGTTGTTTCCATGCCTAAAAAAATTTCCGAAAATATTTCGAACGCTCAAGGTTGGATTAAATTAAATTGTTTTGAACCTTTAAGCTCAATCAGTGTCAAAAGAGGTTAAAAAGCCTTCGAAGAACGTAATCTGAAGATTGGATGAACAATATAATGCTTAGTCGATCTGCAGTAAAAACAAATTAAATACCTTGGCCATATTTGAAAATAATGACGTTTTTAAAACCATTCATCGGAGATAAACCAAGAACTTTATATCGTATTCAACAATGAAGCCTTGCTTTTCAAATCGTCCTGAAATATATAAATAGGTTTCTATATTTTAGCATTACTAAACCATGTGTCGCTGTTTCTACAGCTTTACAATCTACTTGGTGTGGCGAAATAGATCGGATGGAAAATTTTGATGCAATGTATATCGCAGAACCATACAAACTGAAGATGAAAATGCATTATTACCTCTTTTGGAATAAAGCGATTCACAGACTCGGCCATGACAGCCAGGTCGGGTTCCTATAAGAGAAGTAAAATCTGTGCCCTTATCTCCTTCGATATGAAAAATGCAATTAACTCGACCAAATTGAGAAAAATCGTGGATGCATTGCGGGCCCAAAATATATCATTGTACCTTGTTGACATGATGCAAAATTCCGTCAGGATAGGAGTGTGTTGATCCGCTACGATTTTGATAGCGGGAATTCAACTCATCAAACTACTTGTTGCGGATCGGGTAAAATCCATGGAAGGAGGTTTCTCGGGATCTGAGAAAAGGTAAATCTTACTCGAAAAGTGACAAAAATACTGAGACAGCTCGGAAAAGGAGAGATGGAAACATCGCTTAATTCCGTCTATAAAAACCTGTGTGGCACGGAGAAGATTTCTTCTTTACCCAGGTACTTTCAGGGCATGGCTGCTTTGGAACTTACCAGGTATGGATCTTAAAGTCTACAGATCCAAAATGCGACATTTGTAAAGTTCAGATGAACGATGTTCATGACACGGTATTTGAATGTGTCTAGACGTCTCAGGAGAGGGAGGTCCTTGCGGCGGAGATAAGCACTGATCTCATGGTCTGAAACATGGTGGATACCATGTTGAAGTCAACAAAAATAAGGAATGGCATTGCTGATTATGTCAAAAAAATTCTGATAAAAAAAAAGAGCGGACAGAGCGAAGAAGAGGAGCATCTACGATGAAGACCTCAAGTAGATGCAAACATTCTGGAAAGGACCTTGAAATAATGCATCAGAGGCGGTCCCGAGGTCTCTTCTATAGGAAAAGGGGATGGGTTTTAGTCAGTAAGAATCTGACATATCTGATCAAAAAGAAGATTGTCAGAATTTAATGAAGATTTCCCCCATCCACTGTTTTTTTGAAACGTTAGGGTTATCAAATGTAGTTTAAATAGCTTAGTTTTAATACGCAACACAACACCTAGATATCGAATTAAAAGATTGATTCGCCGCGATATGCATGCTAGTTATTATTACAAGGAAACAAGCCAACATGACTGCCCTAATTGTTGATTTGAAAGGTTAAAACACATTTAACAATACTAAAATTAAACAGTTTAAATTAAAAGAAATTGCGGTTATAGATTTTAAAGGTGCTATAT
This sequence comes from Pogonus chalceus, assembly GCA_002278615.1. Lineage (NCBI taxonomy): Eukaryota > Metazoa > Arthropoda > Insecta > Coleoptera > Carabidae > Pogonus > Pogonus chalceus. Next base: position 10,856,988 of record CM008230.1, on the reverse strand, counting down.
GAAAACTGTAATGAAATTGTTAAATCAATGATGAGTTCGGCTCATACGATAAATGTTTAAGGCAGTAAAAAAGTTGTTTAGTTAAAAGAAATACTAAAGCCTTTGGCGAACAAAATAATAAATATTGAAAAGTTTGATAGCACTAAGTTAAAAAAATTAAGTATCAGAACTCAATAAAATGTATATTATTGTAACGTACATATAGAAAATTGTGTTATGAGAAATGTCTCTATATTATGAACATAGTTTCTTATGCGATTTAAAGAGCTAAATTCATTTGAATAATTTTATAATCTTGCTATTCTGCATTTCATGTTGGATGAAGAAATTGTATGTCTCCCGAAATAATTTGTGATGGTGTTTCCAGCAACGAAAATTGAGAATTTCTGACACAGGTTTCCTAGTTTCAAAAGTACCTATGTTGTTGAAAACATGATAATGAGACCGCAAAGAAAACCCCATCGAAAAAAAAAAAAAAATGTGAAAATTTTTTAGCCTAAGACCGTATTGGATAAAATATTTATTGTACTGCTGGTTACTAAAATGTATATTCACAAATAAAAATTATGAAAACAAAACTGCGTTTGCTGATTTTATTTATTTATACTTTCACTTAAAGTATAAACATTTGCATAATGAGTCATTGGTAGTTAAAATTGAAAATCTTAAACGTTCAGGAAGACCAAAATTATTAAATAATCGCCAAAAGAGACAAATTTTTAGGGAAGTGAGAAAAAATCCAAACATAAATGCCACACAAATTACAGAAAGGATAAAGTAACAAATAGATAATGAAAGCAAAAATTTTCATAATTATTTTTAAAACCCGCAAGTGCTGATACAATTCGACGAGTACTCCCAGAGTATGTATATAACTGTTACAATCCAAGAATAAAACATTAATTTAAAGTCAATAAAAAAAAAAAAAATTTGAATATGCTGTTAAAATATAGGATTTGAATAAATAAATAAATATTTTATGATCTCAAAAATATCTAAAATAAAATTGTAAGTAGTTGACTATGCAGGCCATCCCTGAAACTTCCCGCTATTTTCTACTTAAAATCGTTTGAAAACTTGCCTATTCAAAATTATTGAGTTTTTCGAGCTCAATATGGTGTTCCGTACTTTTTTGAGCTCTTCTACCTCAAAAATAGGATGACTACTTTATAAAACACTCTTTTGAATATTTCAAATTGTAATATCGCGTGAATAGATCAATCGATTATAAAATATTGGAAAAAACCTAGAATTTTTTTTATAACTAACAATCAAAACATCCATATAGTTGTATTTGACGGCAACAATTATGACTGACCCTGTGACCGACATTTGTATAACAGAGAAGTGAAAAAAAAAATAAAAAATTGTGACATAAATAACTTTCACAAAACGGCATTCTGACGGTCACGTCACATAAATTCAAAATACCGGTAATTGCCCATCTTTAGTTTTAACACAATGAGTAATTGGAAGTTTTTGTAGAGAAGTGTGTGCGAGAGAGTGATATTTTAGGATGAGCGAATGTAATTGTAGAAATAGATGAAAGTAAGTTTGAAAAAGAAAATATAATAAAAGAAAATGTAATGAGGTAAAATGTGTGTTTGGAGCTATTGAACGGGGCTCGGATAAATTATTTATGAGAGTGTGAATAAAAGGAATAAAGAAATTTTATTAAATATTATAAAAGAATATATTAGGCCAGGTACTAAAATAATTAGTGATTACTGGTGTGCGTGCGATTGACTTCAGGATGAGGGTTACAGTCAATTGATTGTGAACCATTCCATTTAAAAACTGGAGCAAACACTAATTCTGTAGAGGGTACATGGTCGGCAATAAAAAGAACTTTAACATACAGAAAATGCGAAGAACAATTCAACCCGTATTTACATATTTGACTATATATGGCGAAGAAAACATAAAACCAGCCCACATTTAACAGCAAAGTTTTTTGACTCATTAAAAACAATTCTCCCGCCACAAGAAAATGACTAATTATATAATTAGTAGTAACCCAAATTCAATCAAATAATAGACAAAATACTCATATGATATGATAATAGACAGCACTCGGAAAGTACACTGAAAACAATGGCGAATGTCACCGGCAATTTGAAACATACTAAAGGCAACCAATCTGGGTACTAAAGCCTGCACGCAATCAACATGACGTTTTGTGACGCAGTGCATAGACACTAAAATATATTTCTGCGCAGCCCATGTGATAAAGTTCACTCTTCATGTGTATAACACTTAAAAATCAACAAATTAAATCTAAGTGAAATAAATTGATGACGTGCAAAAGTCTTTAAAAAAAGGAAACAAAATAATGAAGACCTTTTAGTAACATTTAATGCCCTTGAAATTTTTTTCATCTTTGTTGTTAAATCACGTTCAACTAAAGATTATCACAGATACTTTTCATTTGTTTTTTAAATGTTTTTAGTAATAGAACAATTTTTGTCATCATTTTCAACTTTTCTTACTTTATTCATAAATTAAAATCTATTTCTTTATTACACAGTATTTGCTTAGGTGAATTGTAATGTACAAGGATACAATATTAAATCTTCAATAAAATATCGTATGCCAAAAACTGTAGACAAATTGAAAAAGTGCAGAGAATTTTAATAGGTCAGTAATAACATAAATAGGAATTAAATTTAAAAATTTAATAAGAATTTCATGTCCAGTTTTTGAGGTTAAGGAATTTTTATAAAATTCTTCGATCCTAGTCAATTCCGACATACGAATGAGGTAAACTTGAACAGTTAATAGATAGCAATTTCAACTAACAAAAACAAATTACAAAAATACTAAATTCACAATACAAGAAACAAATAAGTCTGCAGAATTTCTCTGTACTCCGCATTTTTATTTTACTTGACACACGTATTTCTAAGTTTAAATCAAAGAACTCTTAATAGTTTTCCTCTTAACGAAAAATATCAATACCTTTCAATCTATCGTCACAGTCCAAAATACCATCGCTATCTCCGAAGTTTTTTAAGATCTTTCCCTCCATCAGAAATCTTCAACATGTGCAACATAATCTCAAATTAAAATCTGACATTAATCAAAAACTGTTTAAATTTCTAAATGTAATAAGTAAACATAAAACACCAATGAATTGTTATTATACATTAATGTGGGATGTAAAAGAGCTCACTACTGCAGCAAGTCTTTAAAACCATTCACAAACAAATGGAAATCAAAGATCTTACTTTGGTTAATGACATAGGGCCTAAAAACCGAGCTGCAGTTGAAACAGACAACGGCTAAAGGGAAGATCTTTAATGTTCCGCACTTTCTTAAATGCGTAAAAAATAATTTCATGACCAACGATATTATTGTATGATTTTTATAATGGATTTACTGCGAAATGATATGATCTGAGAGTTGAGCAACGAGTTACACCTTTGTATCCAAAGAGTAAATTAACTTCAGAGCACTAGAGTCTAAAGAGAACAAAGAAGATGAAGGTAAAATTGGCTGTACAGGTCTTCAGTAGTTCTGTTTCTTCAGTAATGATGTTAATACACAATAATGTAGTCCTGTATATATACGTAGATCTACAGAAATGTAGATAATACAAAATATAATTTAAATTTCAATACTCCTCTGAAGACACTTGACAAAAATGCAATTTACTGAAGGGAACAAAAGGAGCATGCAGTGATGCGGAAGAGAAGTTACATTATAAACAAAGTGCTGATTTACATTTGCAAATTGCCGAACGACCTAGGACCTGTCTTGCAAAAGACCAGAAAAAAGCAAAAGAAAATCCCAGGAAATAATATGCATTGTCATTTGATTTGCAGAAAGCATTTCCATAATAAAAACTTTTTGTTTCGTTGGCTTATTATAAGCGAAATATGTATATATACAACTTGGGTTTCCATAATATCCAGTATGACAATATCAAGATGTATGTATGGGATGAGAATATGGCTTCAAGTGGTGCGGAGGAACTAGCTTCATGCATTTTAATGCATACGGAGCGTATAACTACTCAAAAAAAGGTAATAGCTTGCGACGAGGCTAGCTCAGGCCAAAATCGTGACATTAAAGTGACACTAACGTAAATGAAAATTACTCAGGTATATAATAATCATGTTAAAACGATAGACCACAAATTTTTGGTATTTGGTCATTCCTTTTTCCCGAATATCAGTGAATGCCACGAAAACATATAAACTAAAAACATGAATACAGCAAGTCATTAAGACATTCATGGAATTCAAAGTAATTGCTTCGGTTTGTGACATGGGGCCTTAAAATTAACCTGCAGTTGAAAGCCTATAAGCAGACAACAGCAACAGAGAAGATTGACCAAGGATATTATTCATAATAGATATTCTTCGAAATGGAGTGCTCTGAAAGCTTTGCGCACCTAGTAACACCTGTAAATACAAAGAGTAAATTAGCTTTGGACTACCAGGATCCAAAGGGAAAAAAGAAGAAGAAGGTCAAACTGGCTGTTCAGGTCTTCAGCAGTTCCGTTTCTTCAGTAATGAAGATAATAGACATTTAAGCAGTTTTTTGTCTACATCAGTCGAGGCGATATACAGGAATTTTTTTGTTCGAATTCATAAAAGCATTTAAATTCTCAGCTCATCATGCTTTTTGGGCTGAGACTAAAATCAAACTCGTAGAGTTGCAGTTTGTTTCTCATGGTAACTGTATCAGTCAACCTCCAGGAAGCCTATTCTTATTCATTTGGCGACTCTCTTACGTCATAGTTTTAGTCATGCCTATAGTAAGTTACTTATTATTTCAAGGTTGGTATCGTCTTCATACCACATGCATTTTATGTAGATATATTTATTTTTCAAAACAAACTTGAATTTTTACTAAAATATTCAACAAATTAAGACGAAATGGATTTAAGCATGAACAAAAATAATTAAGGTAGATTGTCCTCTGCACAAAAATTTGTATCGTAGAACTAATGGATGAATATTTATAAATTTCCCGTAACAAATTTTTGGGTGCGGAAGGAGAAAAATATTATGAGTGTTTATGAGAAGTGTTGGCTACGTGATTGAATAATTATGATGGGCTAAAGAAAACAACAGTAAAGTGGATAAGGGTAGGTTTTTTACACAGTTTGTGTGGAACATTGTTTTGCTTAAAGGTGTCAAATATAATTCTAGTTATGGACCGACCTAAAAAATAAAATTAAAGAAAAGGTCGCCATGGTAAAAGCAGTTTTACTAAAACCGGAGGTGAACCACCAGTTCCTCCTTTGAGTAAGTTTGAGGAACGAATTATTAACATAATAAGGCAGTACCTAATATCAAGTGGTACACAGAAGGACAACAATATTACCTTTGAAGCAGCCGTCCAGATGTCAAATGATTTCTTACTACCATTCGCAATGTGCAAACGTGATGGACTTGCCTAACTGACCTTGGTTTCAAATATCTATCAATTAGATTTTTAATCAGAATTCTTTAAAAAACTTCTTTGGCGTTATTCAGGGATAAGCTAATGTTCATAATTCTTTCCTATGTATGCTGTTGATATAGTAAAAAGAGAAAAAGTATCAACTTGAAAAAAAAAAAATTACGACAAACTTCTTCTAAATAGACTTTCATCTGCCACTGAATCAACTACAACCTTATCTTCTCTAGGAAAATCACCTTCAGTGGTTAATTCAATTACGGCATCTTCGGCCAATATTTCTACTTCAGTTGATGAACCAATTCTAACACTACTTATTTTGAGGAATTTATTTTGAGGAAAGATCTAAATGGACTGATTGTCACGTTTTGATACAGCCGCGAGATAATGGCACTAGTAAACCTCTTCTGCTCTATCGTCAACAACATTTTATCAACAAAATTTAAAAGCTTCGATATAGAATTTTAAGAATAATTCCTCACTATATAACATCCCCAAACATAAAAGAAACAATAACTTAGAAAGTCATTGTACATTTGTCTATTTCCTTTACTTATCATTCCCATTTAATAAACTGCTAGATCCGTTAGGCGAGCAGAATCTGGAACAAGAACTACAACTGTAGTGTGCACAATACAATGTGAGGGGTTGAAATACGTGAAGACTAGCAAATGGAGGCTTATTGAAAGTAGATTAACTTCGTAGAGACCTGTTACAGGATGGCAATTTGCTCCGCAAACATCGAAGAGTACGTCTTTAGGTGGCGCGATTATATTTAAATTGGAGTCTTCGACAGTGTAGGGAAATCTTTTCTTCATAGATAAATTGAGGTTTTGCGACTACCTGATGATCGAAAAAGGGTGTGCACATTATCTGAAGGGCCAGCATTTAACGGAGGTTAGGTTGTGGTGTAGACAAGATTTTCACAATATTTGTAATGGTGATTTAACCCCCCTTATAGTATATAGTAGTATATTGAAGGTATTCTTCAAGATGCGGTCGTCCAATTTTACTGGAAATTGCTGGTTTTCGATTAATTGATTGGTCAGCATGCAGTTCGGGTCGCAATCCTGGGATGCACTCTAAAGGCAGATTCGTCGTCGTCTAATGCTACCTGAGAATTTTTAAGAGCTACGAATAGCCCTTCAAACAGAATTTAGAGCTAATCCTCAAACTTCGATAACTCCTTGCTATGGACTTTCAATTTTACGACGTAGAATCTATATCAGTTGACCACCACTCTATGAGATTTACAGTAAACCCAAAATCGGTTATATTTTAAAAGGTCCATTATAGTTAAGTTATTTTGCAAGAAACCGCATTGTCAAAACATTTTAGAAGATCCTATGAAGACAACAAAGTATACAAAAGTAGAGTTTCCGCTACTATTCCTTACTGTAATAACTAAATTTATTTGTAATTTATCAAAGAAGCCTTATTCTATTTAAGACATATAGAATTTCTGACTCGATTAATAACGTTAAAACAAATCAAGCGAATAAAATATCATTTAAACAATTACATATTTCCAAGCATTATCCGAATATTATCAACAGGATGGCGGACTACCAATGGGTACGCCTCTATTTTTCCAGTGGTAGCCAACATATATATGGAGTATTTTGAAGAAATGGCCATGCAGTCAGTAAAAATTAAACCGAAGAAATGGCTAAGATATAGACGATACTTTCATAATCTTGAACAAAAGTAAAGCAGACCTGCAAGCATTTTTCAACCACATCAACTCTCTGAGGACCAAGATTAAACTTACTATGGAAATAGAATGTCAAAATCATTTTTCATTTCAGGATGTGCTTGTGGAGAGACATAGTAACATTATTACGACTTCGGTTTACCGGAAACCAACACATACAGGGAAGTACCTTAGTTACAAATCCAAGTACTTACAAGCGATAAAGATTAGCGTAGCCAGAACTCTTTTGGACAGAGATAGGAGCCACTGTAGCACAGAAGGTAATTACAAAGTAGAACCACTTTGAAAGACGATAACTTCGCAAAACACATCAATGAAGATTACAACCAAAAAACCACCAATCAGAGAACAGCCACAGCTCATTGCTTAGAGAACACTAACCAATCAGAGAGCACCAGATACACAGGAACCCCCACCCACTCTTAACCACTCCCATAACACTAGATATAAGGCTCGTTATGTAAGGAATTAGTTAGTATTAGTACACCTGATGACGGCAGCATCAAATATAATAAAAATAAATAATATTAAAGATAATGAAAGTCTAAAAATCTATTTTATTTAATAATGAATATATTATTATAAATTCAATGTCAAAGTAATTTTAATTAATTAGTATTTAAGCTAAACTCAGTTTTTGGACAATTGCGTTAGTTGAATAACCAGTACGTTTAATTTATATAAAACTTAAAATTTATATTAAATTTTTAAAATTATTTCACACATGGGGAATAACAAAACAAAACCATTTAGTTCAGATAGTAAAAAAGAAATAGTAAATAATGACTTTTAAAAAAATTCGAAAAAGAAACAGAATTATAGAACAATATTCGTCGTCAGGGGATGGAGATACAAAAAACAATGGAGAAAAGATAGATGAATCATACATCCAAAACATGCAAAAGATTAAACGGAATTCAGAAAAAAGATATTGTAACTGAATAAATTTTCGAAAACAAAACTGCCGTTGTCGGCATGTTTGCACAAAAAAATTACGATGAAGAAGGAAAGAATTTTTTTGAGAAGTTTTGGGGTTTAGAAGATTTTGTAAACAAAATGTATTGCTTCACGAAGTTGTCGAGCGCAAAATTGTGGAACGAGGACGTCCAACAAACGGAAAAGTTCCTGTCTGTAAAAAATTCTTTTTGGATACTTTAAAAGTAAGTGAAGGGCGCAAAAAACGATTATTAAACTCTACAAATGTAGGCAATGATTTACGTGGGATGCTGGTTGGATCATCAAGAAAATTATCTGGGGAAGGAAAAAAGCACGTTCAAAACCATATTAAAAGTTTTCCTAAATTTGAATCCCATTATACCAGATTTTATAATCCTAATAGAAGATATCTACATCCTGATCTTACTCTTAGAAAAATGTTTAATTTATACGAGCTTCATTGATGGGAAAATAATATAAAAGCCGTTAATGAGTGGACTTACAGAAAAATATTTTAAAAAGATTTTGATTTACATATCAACCAACCGCGCAAAGATACATGTCAAAAATGCTACTTATTAAACATCTAAATTAAAGCAATGAATAATGATGAAGAAAAGAATAAACTTACAGAAGAACACGATGTCCATTTTAAACTAGTAGAATCAGCTAAGGATTCACTAAAACAAGATTAGAAGCAAGTATCACGTAATTTAGATTATTATTTTGCCTTCTCGTTCGACTTGTAAAAAGCATTTTCGTATCCCAAATTGACTAGCTCAATGGCATATAACAAACGCAATATGTATGTTCTAAATTTGGGTATTCACAACTTTTATAACAATAATGTTTACATGTACGCTTGGGATGAAACTATTGCATCCAGAGGTGCGCAAGAAATTGTTTCATGTATCATCTAAAACATGTTAAAAATTTAAGAAGTGAAAGACATTAAAGCTTGCAGGAACATGTGCGCGGGCAAAAAAGAAACATTAAATTAGCTTTAATGTGGTTAAAAATGGTCCAAACTTTGGAAAACAATGTGAAAATTATAGATCACAAATTTTAAATATCAGGACATTAATTTTTACCAAATGATAGAGATTTTGGCGTGGTGGAAATGTCATTAAAAAAATTATTTACTATTCATTTCTCAAGATTATTACAAGATTATAAAAAAGAAGCGGAAAGGTAATAATTTCATTATAAATAAAATGAGATAAGAAGATTTTGTATCAACAAAATTATTAGAATACGCAATTTTTAAATGCATTTATGAATAAGAGATTATTTATATTTGGAGCTAATTCCGAAATTATAATGGACTTAATTTTCATACGTATTCACATTTACAGCGGCGGTTATTTAAGGAGTAATCAATAGCTGATTTCAAAACGACTATCATACCCTTATAAGAAAATAATAAAAAACAAAAAAGAAGAAAGATATCTACCGCAAATGCGTTTAGAAGTAGAATTGGTAGATGGTCTACTTCAAAAAGCGCAGGACTTGGTTTTCTATCAATAGACGCCGTAATAGGAAAGGTATAATGGATCAACAACTTCTAAAACATGATATTTAGGTATAGTAGGAAAAGGAGTATTGGATGTAAGTAATATAAATTCAAGATCAAAAACTATACATAAAGTATGCAGTGATTTTTCTGAATACGGCAAAGAAAGATTTAATAATAATAAAATATCAGAACCAGAATTAATTAGACTAATCGAGCATTCTCAGATTGGATCAAGAAACACAACTGCGTTAAGAGCAATTAAACCGATTTAAATATTAATCCATGTCCAGCACATTTTGTCTAAAGTGCAATAATAGGTCCACATGAACTAAAATCATCAAATAGATTAAGTCAAGACGTAAATTCAGTCTGGATACGAACGGAGAAATTAGGTTCAATTATAGCAACACAATTTCAAAATTAAGCAATATGTGTACAATCTGACTGTAGCAGTTGGGATCAAACTTTCCTAACGGATGCCATAGTAGCATACTATACTGGTATTGGTAAAGCAGTTAAATCATATGACTCACATTTTAAATGAAAAAGGGATGACCTTATATAAAGTATAGCTTGGTTTAATGAATATCAAAGGAAACGATCTTTTATAGTAAAATACGCAAAGGAGAAAAAATCATTGCAAGTTCATTAAATGATTTTAGGGCGAATAGACACATTCTACATGAACAGCTGTCAAAATGAATAAATAAATGAAGAGATATCAAAGGATATTAGTGCGAATACAAACAGTAAAATCCTAGTAAGATGGACCTAAGTGACTGGAGATAACGTAACTGCAGTGTTACAATTAGTAGGTGATGCTACAGAAGAAAATATAAGGAACATGCAAAAGGCGATAGTGAACAGATATACTGAAAATAACCTTATAATAAACGTAAACAAAACTGTAATTTCTAGTATAAGTCGTGAATACGCCAAGATTTATTGGTATATTTGTATGGTGTTTAGAGAACCATCAATATAACCAGTCCAGTCAGGAAAGGAATCCAAAGCTGAAACAAAAACTGAAATGTGAAAGGGATTCGTTCAAAAAGCTTATGAATAAATACGCAGAACATGTGGTAATTTGGCCGTCAATAGTTTGTACTTCCGGACTTCATGCGCTAAAGAATATACGGAGAGAATTCGAGATTACAATAATAACAGAGCTCTAAAAAATTACCCACCGCTACAATCAATCATATGCCCAACTAAGGTAAATTGGGAATGACGTATACAACGAATAATAACCACTGACGAAATGTGGATTCCTTATTTCAATCCTGCAACCAAAAGTCAATCCACAGAATGGCGTGAACCTAAAGAAGAACCTCCTTTTAAGACGAGTGCAGTTCCGTCTGTTGGAAAGGTAATGCTTACAATATTCTGTGATTGCGAAGTAATTATTTTTAAGGATTATCTTACGTTATGTACTACAATTAACGCAGAATATTATTCGAATTTTTTATCCGGACCACTGCGACAGGCACTTGTCAAAAACAGCATGGTAAGTTGCATAAGCGTCCGTTATTGCAACAGGATAATGCAAGACCCCACACCACAACAAAAAAGAAGGATATTTCGAATTATTTACTATGGGAATTGCTTTCGCACTCATATCACTCATCGGATCTTGTACCCAGTCATTATCATCTGTTCCTAGATTTGAAAAAATGTGTTCGATTTGAAAGTTTTCACTGACGATTTAGCATCTTTTGATATCACGGCTACTTCGAAAGAATATATTCATACTGACTACTAGGAATTTTATACTCCTACGTCTACTCCATTTGGCGATTTTGTTGATATCGTTGTCGAAATTGCAATTAACATTTTATTCTCATTGAATAAAATAGCTACAGATGCAATTGAGATGAGCACCCTTTCAAATCGTGCCATAAATAGATGGATAAATAGATGGATTGAGGAGACACTGAAAAAGTTCTATGAGGAGGGCTTAAAAAATTAATTTATCATTGGCATCATGGCCAGGTGGTATGGAACATTATTAACGCTGTTCCAATTTAAGTTACAGTCATCGAGTTTACAATACAAAAATTCCAGATTTTCGGGAAAAAACCAACAGGTAATTGTTTATAAAAAATCGAAATTAAAAAAAAAATCCTTCGATCAGGCACTAGTTTGTCATGTTTTCAAAAAGCTGTATAAATTTCATTAAAATCAACCGAGCGGTTTTCGAGCTACAGTGGTCACCAGTTCAAAAAACATACTTTTGAGAAAAACGCATTTGAAGTTTTAGACTCAATTTACGAAGAGTAATACGTATTATTTAATTACTTACACCGAGTCATCTATTCCTGGGCCAAATAATAGTTTTTTAGCCGTTGTTGCAGCTTCCAAAATATCTATTTGATATTGTCTACGTAGCATTCCACCTTCTCGAGTGTTGTCGTTAGCGCGCCTATCTGCCACTTTCATACGTGCAGTATCGGTTTTTTCGGCATACCTCTGAGAATCAGGCACACAATCAAGTCCCAGTGATCAATAATGATTTCGTACCTTCAATGAATATACCAGTAGCTATGTATGCAGCAATTTTTACGATAGTATAACTAGTATTTATCGTTTTTGGGCATATTTTCCACACTAGTTGGTTAAAGCTTGGTCATTATTAAAATCTTCATAAATTCACATGATAGCTTCTAAAGCATCAAGAGGGAAGGGAGAATAATCGTGACTAGAAGAAGCAAACTCTCCACTTGCTTTCGCGGGCTGATAAGAGCACCAAGAATCTTCGCCTTTTGGACACATACCATGATTCGGATTTTCATTACTCGAGCCGTTGTTATAAAAAGTTGCCATTATACTAGATTTCATATCTTCAATAGAATCACAATGTCGACGTATTGATAAACCACAGTACACAGTTAATTTGTCTATTACTTTTCTTGTAAGCTTACTTCTACCACCAAGACCTCTTTGTTTAGTTTTCAGTGTACGTAATCGAATCTCCATCCGCTTCTGAACATGTCCTATATGTACCTTCTTATTTACAGTTGTATGTTTGTAAGGATCTGGTTTTATAATTTCTGAATAGATTTTCGAGTCATCATCGCCAATGTAGTTTGTATATTTAACCCCATATTTTGTTTCAGACTGCTGAAACATTTCGACCATCGCATCCAACTCCATTTTCCCAGAAGACCCTTTGTGATTAGCAGCACACTCATCTTCATGCGATTCATACCATTCCGCGAGCTCAGTTGTATTTATTTTATTTTTCTAATACTCACATTGCTTACAATATGCACTTTTAATGTTTATATCAAGAATCTTTCCAGTAAAACAGCCAATCATAGAAAGAACTCCAAATGACGATGTATATCCACGTTTTTGCCAGGTGCCATCTCCCGATACAGTTAAATCACTATTATTTTTATTTTTAGTTGTTGCCATTGCTTGTTTTTTTTCATTCACAGCTTTTTCCATCAAGGCTTTTGTGACGGTTTTACTACAATCGGACACGTGTTTCAGTAATATTTAATACGTACATTTATCTAAAAAAGCCGACATATCCATCAGGCCACAAAACTTGCACAATCCTTCGTATCCTATTCCTAGTATTCTCATCGCAAAAATAAAGCGTCTATTTATTTCATAAGAATACCCCACGAAAGAACAGGAGTAGTATGGATTCGTCTTTTCTAATTCAGCCACCGGCGGGAGCCCTGTGTGCGGGATTGTGTAATGGGTATGGTGTGAT
>CM008230.1:10803336-10843589 GCA_002278615.1 Pogonus chalceus | reverse complement strand
ATATATATATATATATATATATATATATATATATATATAATGTATTAATAATGAAAGAAAATGCGAGATAAACTCAATGTAATTTCTTCTTCTTAACTTTTCTATTTACCCGTGTCTATTTTCGTTTAATTTAATTCTTCTATTGTAGTCCTGCCTTTGATTAATTGATATGATTATATATTTAATGATTTATTTGATAAAAATATGTTTGATAGTAAATGATTAATTTTAAATATATGATCATATAGTTAATGTTGTATATTATTATGTTTTAATATCCTGAAATTCCTGTAATTTCCGTGTACCTTGCCCTGTGCCCTGCGTGCCCTGTACCCCTGGCCTGGAGTGGTGCTAACCGCCCGTGTACTGCTGTGTGCGCGCCACTCTTATTTGATGTCGTGATTTTTCTCTATCGCCCTGTGCTCTGCTATTCAGCTAGCTCAGTGTGGCCACTCCTTTTTCTGTTCACTTATTATTTATTTATTTATTTATTTATTATTTTAATAATTTATTTATTTCTTTATTTATTATATATTATATCGATGTGCGTGCCGATTCGACCGTATTATTGCCGTTTTTACTGCTTGTACATATATTATATATTTATTATTATTATATATCGATATTGATATTTTAAACATTGTGAATGGTCATCTCGATGTCCTGTTATTGGTCAAATATAAAGGAACAAAGAATTTTCTAAGTGGAATGTTTTATATAACACAACGCTCTCTGTTCAAATTTAACAATCATCAGGATATATAAATAATTATATTGTTTTTGCTACCCGAAACCGACTGTTATACTAAAAAATCTATTTAATTTTTACACTTTTACGGATACCATTTTTTATATTATCTCATTTATTAATTTATTATTTTATTTTAATTTTAATTCATTTGTTTTAATTTCGAAGCTGTATTTTAATCAGGTATATAGTTAGTTAACCATTTTTATTTACCTATTATGAAATTATTATATTTACTATGAATTAAGTTTTAATTTATTTGAGTAACGGGTAGCAAAAGTAGAATTTTATCAGCAAATGCATGTTAGATTGCTAATCTTTTATTTTTTTGTTTGTATGTGCATGATTAATATTACTATAATTGATAAATTATATGTAGCGTTATGGCTTTACGTTTGTATCTTTAAAATTTCTCTTCATTTCATATGTACCTATGTGTATATTGGAGGTTGTACTTTTGTGTTTCTGGCTTTTTCCATCACCCTACTTTTCTATCCTTACATTAAGTTTTTCAATTCTTACAACAGAATTTTTCAATTATATACTCTTATAAATATATGTAATTATTATAATAGTTCTGATGTATGATTTGAAGGTATAGTTATTTTTAATAAGTAGAAATATTTGCATTCGTTGTCCTGGTGCCCTATCTTTAATCTCAGCCGCCATGACACAACCGCTCCTATAGCGGGGTTCACGTTTTCCATCGCTCGCACATTTATTAGTTATTAGCAAGTAACAAGTAAAAAAAACCTAGACTAAATATTATAATAAGATTGAACTAACGCTCAATTTATCCCTCCTTTCCTAAATCCACTTTTATGGCTCTCCTATAAAATCCTTTGATAATATCTTTATCCGGATTCCACAACCTGATGTTACAGGCCGGTTGGCGTATGGGGGAAAATTGTCGGCAGCTTGTGCGCCATTGCTGGTGTGCTCACCATTGCGCTTCCCGTTCCTGTCATCGTGTCCAATTTCAACTATTTCTACCACCGCGAGACCGATCAAGAGGAAATGCAATCGCAGAACTTCAACCACGTTACCAGCTGCCCATACCTGCCAGGAACACTAGGTAAATATCATATCTTATATATAATTTACCTTTCATTTCAAATCAACAATAACAAATCCTAAATAAAACAACTAAACAATGTATAAAAGATACATTTTATTTGCTCTATTTGAAAATTAATTTCATCGGTTTGCTGGTCATACATATTTATCTTAATAGATAGAGGTTCCCTTTCTGGACCAGGATTTAGGCCGAAAGCCAAGGTAACTTGTAAAAACTAAGCCAGAGAAACGTTCAGTAGAAAGCCAAAATAAATATTTACAAGTATTTAAAATATTTGTTAGTTTAAATCGAAATCAATAAATATATCCTTATTGAATAGTAGTTCCCTGTAAATTGCTTCATATCTACATTGTTTTAATGAATTTGAAATATATTTACATATAATATTTAATATTTTTAGGTCAGCATATAAAGAAGAGTTCATTGTCAGAGTCGTCATCAGATATTATGGAGCTTGAAGAAGGGATTCTTTTAACGAGAGATCAATTGTCCAAAAAGCAGAACTGTAACCCTCGCCACAATAATAACATTAATGCAATGAGTATCGAGACTGACGTCTGACTACTGGGTGAGAACTAACTTTTTTTATTATTATTAATTTATTCATTTACATTCTATTTCTCATTTTATTTATTACTTGGCTCTCTCGCAACCTTGTCCCTTCGAAAGTTACGCCAGAATTATTTTTTAAAATTTATTTATTGTTTTCTTATTTTGAGAGGAGTATTTTTTGTATGATCTATTTCTATTGGGGGTCGGGGTATTTTTGCTTATATTGTGCTTTATTATTTTGTGCTCTATGGAGGAACAATTTTACGGTAACCTCCCCTTTTTGAATATATAAGAAAAATCATGTTTAGCACCATCAAAATTTTTAATTACGCTTGTGTAGAATTTATTTGAATCGGAGTTAATAATGGGAGAGTCAGTCGATGCACCAAAATAATTATTTTCTAATAATTTTATATTTTCAAAAAATGAGGACTTTTGTTAATTTAGGACAATAAATACAAAAGTATTTAGAGAAATTGCAAATGAACATTATATTTTTAAAAGCAATTTAACTGCTTTTAAATACATAAAAAATAATAGGCATAAAATATCAAAATAAAACTAACAAATAATATTTAACAGTTTGTAAATAAAATTGTTATAATTTATTTACGTAACCATGGCAATTTCACTTTTTATTTTCTACTCCCAAAGATATTCTTTAAGACTCTTGCTTTGTCGCAGTAGTTTAGTATATAACTAGTATAAAACAGAGCAGAGCAACGATCATCGATTTGTTTGCGGCACAAAGCACAAATGTACATTCAATGATATTATATTTAAGGAATTCTAGACTTTTATTTCAATTTATTTGAACTGTCTTTCTTTTTCCTTTTAATTGTTTATAAGTGTGTATAGGAAGATTTTAGAATAAAAAAATGTTTTAACTAATTTAATAAATTAAATTAAATGTGAAATTTTTGCTATTGATAATTTGTTATCAGGTTTCTTAAGTATTTCTGTTTTATTTTTTATCGTATTTATTTATAGGAATATTAATAAATTAAAGAAAAAATATATTTGTGTTTGATTGAAAATTAAATGTGTTCTATATTATTTGTATGTATATGCTGTCTATGAGACTACAGGTCTTCATATAATTTATGCTTTAAGAACGCGACGCCTGCTTGGATGCTCTTGAAGCTTCGTGCTGTATGCTTTAACGATTAAATAAGGATTATGCCCACCACTGCAGCTTATAATAGAAAATATTTTAATCTTTTTTCTTAATTTAAATGGGAAAATAATTTATAGTGAAGGAGGCGGTGAGCCCGTGGCGATCCCTCGAGCTCCGGCCCCCAAGTGGCGGCGGAGACCGCCCTCGACAGCTGCAGCAAGAGCCGCAGTGGCGACGGCAACAACAGCAACTGACGATGTCGACCAGTAAGAATAGCAGGCCAATACCCAGCCGCAATCCCAGCCCAATAACATTAATCATAATGACGACGACTACGACGACGACGACGACGACAGAATCATCTTGTTTAGTATCATCATCACCGGCATCCGAGCATCTATTTACGTCCTCATCATCTCCAACAGTAGAATCATGCCACAAGAAAAACGACGACGATGATGATGACGACGACGCCATCGTAAAGTTGCTGTGCCGCCATCGTCACCACCGCTACAGTGCTGTGCTTAACGTGCCCGTGCCCGTGCCGTGTACTGACAATGACTCTTCTTCGAACATAATACGAACAACTTATCAAATATTCTCAAATAACACATACTTTGCCATCAGATTTTTTATTACGGTTGTTTTTATTACTTAAACCGTGTTTTCGTCTAGATGCATATCGAATGTTGAGTGAGGTGACAGTGGTGCTCGCTCCGGCCGCCATGTGCGCGCTCATACGCGCACGCGCCGTGCTTTAAACTATCCCTCTTAAAACTACTACTATACTACTTCTATCTATTACTACTCTACTACTCTCTATCTCAATCCCGCCGCCCGCCGCCAGCCATTATCATCTTCCAACAAATGTCCAATGCAACAATACCAACACTTAAATACACAAATATACGCACACAAACATTAAACTTACTTGTTAAACAGTGAACAATAATAAGAACGATAATCAAATTTATTTTTATTCCTATTTAAACAAAAAAAAAAAACAAAAACCCACAATAATAATATATAATTTAATTGAAAAATAAAATCGTTCTTATTAGTTTACAATAATAAATGAAAAAAAAAAAAACACTTTCATTAAATATCATGATCATAATTCTACGTACATTCCAGTAAAACCAAATGTGACATTTGTGCATTAATTTGAAATAGTGTACGTAGATAAACGATTATTTTTTCTCTATTTAAGTAAAGAATTTTTTGTAATTCATAACGACACTTATACGTGACATAAACACACACATACACACACACTTACGGAATACACAACTGAACAAATAAAAAACATACATGAACAAAAAAAAATATCTAATCTAAACTAAAATACTACTATATACTTAAACAAAAAAAAAACAAAAACCTAAAGAGAAAAAATTATTCGTACATTCTTAGTCCCGTCGGCTCTATCTGTATCCATCCGCCCCGCTCAGCACCAATGCTGTGCTAAAATATATTTATTATTAAACTACCGGTATAGTAGAAATATTATTTATTGAATCAATTATTAATTAATTAATAAATTATTGTACAGTTACTGTAAATTATTAATGATGCCAGAAACGAAGTAGGCCTTTATTATACAAGTAATGTCCCACTTTCAAGTAAGATACAATAATCTACGATATTTTTAACTCTTAAGGCGTTCCGATCGAGCAAGTCGAAACCAATTGTAACATATATATTAAAAAACGCTTTAATAAATTAAAAAGACAAAATATTTCTCTCTTGTCTCGCTGCTAGTTTTGTAGGAGAAAGGAAAATGCAATTTTACCAAGTTATAAATACTACGCTAGAAACAAAGTACTGTTATAATAATTAAATTTGAAGAAAAAAAAAACCTAAAAGTTAATTACTCATTAGCCGAAAAAATGTAGTGTTTCAATGAATTAGAAGACAAGTTTATATTCTTACATAACATGATGGTACCTTATGATGATAACAATGCCGTGCGACGCCCCCAGAGTGTCAGTGACGATGTGTGGTAAGCAACTGGGCAACGCTGGCCGGCGCGGCGCAGTGCGGCGCGTCGCGATTACGCGTCGCGGACCTGGCGAACCAAAAGCGACGCCAAATACACGCAAACATATATATCTCCATTACACTAATACACATTACAAAACACATTAAATACGCAGAAATATAAAACACCAACCTCTTTATCATTATTATTATTATTATTGTTGTTGTTGTTGTTGTTATTATAACCTAAATTTTGTCATTTTACAATAATTCTTTCCTTATCTTATTCATTCATATTATCTACGTATATCATAATAAATTGGCAATAACAAATTTTTACACTATTACCATAAATACAGCGTATTTTATAAAATTACCAAAATCACTCAAATTTCAAATTCATACAATGCCATATGGCCATTTTATTATTCATTTTGAATACGCTGCATATTTAGAAATTAATATTTTATACAAATCAATATCATTACCTTATTTATTACACATTCCCCCCCTTTTAAATCTGAATAAATATGAGTAGTAGGTATATTAAATAAAATACGCTTTTGTAAGTTGAATCCAAAACCAGAAACACATAAAACTGAGCAAACTCTGTCTCTCTCTCTTTCTCTAACTATTTGTCTATAAAAATATATTTTTATATATATATATATATATATATATATATATATATATATATATATATATAAAATATATGTATAAAAAGTATTTACAAATAATATCTTCTCTATATCTCTAACTAAGTCTGTCTCTGTCGTCGATCGGTAGCCGCCATTAAAACAAAAGCGTCCACCTGTAATGTTCGACAGTCGTCGAAAAAACAAATGAACTTTTTCAATGACAAACAGTAGGCTTATGAGAAATACAAAAAAAAAACAAATGAATAATATAAATAATACTAATAATAATAATATTATATTATATTTCAAGAAGATACAAATTCTGTAATGCGTGAAATTTCTTGTTATTAAGTTAATATACCATCGAATGATAATAAGGAATAATTAATTATAGTTTTTGAGGGCACTGTTTTAAGTGCTGTAATGTTTTTGGGCTGTGTGAAGCTTAACTATACTTTAAAATATGGTTGGAATAGCTTTTTGCCTAGTTCAAAATCTTATCTATTACTACGAGATTAAATAAACAAGTTCAAAACGCAAATCGTAACTAATAATTCGCATATTGAAAGAGCCGCCGCCAACGCCCCGCCGGCGTGAGTGCTCCGCACATTGACACCATTATTTTACAATATGATTTTATACATTTTTACTCTATTAGCCAAGCCCTATAACTGTAATATTCATAAAAATCAATTTTTATTATATTTAAAACAAACCAAAAGATAAGATGAATACCTATTATAATTGTTACAAACATCATATAATGGTTTATTCGTGAATACGCAATATTTTATCAATTTATCTAATAGTAGTATTTATATCAACAAGAATCAGCAACTGTTGTTGCATTTTGATGAATCTTCCAGCATTGTAGAATGCACAACAGTGTTGCCAAATTATTCCCGAATAAAATTTTTATAATAATAATATTTAAGTATTCTGTTGAAAAATAATATTTTGCTTTATATTGTTGAGCGAACGATATATTTAAACAAAAAAAAACTTACTTACTCAAAATGTAAATGCAACGAATTCATCATAGATTTAGTTTTATAATATAAATAAAGATTTTTCATCATTGTATATTTATATTACTATTCGAATTTATTATGAAAAAAAAATTAATAAATAAATAAATAAATAATAATAAAATCAACGAAAATTGTTGGTTTAATATATTATACCTAGAAACGTTTAAATACAAGATATTTGTATTATTAGTGAAATAATGTAGTTATAAAATTTTTCGATGAAATGCTTAATTATATATCGTTTATTAAGAACGTATAAACAATGATGATTAAAATCTTATAATTAAACATATTGTAATAATTAATTATTCTTATCTAGTTTTATATTATATAAATAAACGCCCGTAATTTTTGCACACGCCAATTTTAGAGAATTATATAATACTGTATTGTAAAAATTTGAATATTCCAAAATATGATGTTTGTAAATATTTATGAATATAGTAGTAGGTATAGTTATATTCCTTGTCGCATAGGCGCTGCTACCGCGCATATATACGGCCCCAGGGGGCTTCGCCCGGAGCACTCCCGCCACAATATGTACCGTATCGTACCATAGTCGCTGAATTGTTCGTTCATAGTCTTGTATCTCTGTAGGTCGCAGTGTAGACGGTGAGTCAAGCTTTAGCGCAGCGCATTTTCGAGTCCCGACATACAATACGAGTTTCATACGAAAGGATCACATGTGCGTCATACAAGAGCCCCACTGCACTCTGGCGCAAAATAAATAAAATTTTTCCAAAAAAATCATTACTCAAAACCAACTAAATAATAATATTGCGTTTATATTTAAATACATCAAAATGAGTTAAATATATAAATAATTGACATACGTTGCCGTTTATTTATATATAACAACCCATTTATATATATAACAACCCATTTATACATATAACAACCCATATATATATATATATATATATATATATATATATATATATATATATATATATATATATATACATTGTNTATATATATATATATATATATATATATATATATATATATGTATTGAAATATAAAGATGTCCGCTGTATAAAAAACACGATATAAATTTTTTGATCTGAAATTCTTGTTATAAGACGCACGACACAATATAATAATGAACCCATGTATATCTATTTGTTGTTCTTAGTTGATTCGTTGTACACCCGGAAACTGAGGATGTCCCCGTGCCTTGAAACCATATGTCGTGTAAAAATTTATTTGCTCAAGTAACCGCCAGTAATTAATTATTGTCAATTGAAATACTAAATAAAACTTGACTTGTTCTGTTGGAATTTGCAGTGTCTTGCATGTGATCCTATCAGTGTAATAAATTATACATATCCATTTTGCTTGTGAGACAGGAAACCGAAAATATTAATAAAAAATATACATCATTATTATGTAAGATCATTTAAAAAAAAAATACATTGTGAATTATTGATTCAATTTGTGTTAGTATCTCGCAGTGGATGTGCCTGGATTATTTAAAATGCTTATTAGGTATTTTACAATATTATTAATATAATATGCCGCCTTTATAATCTAAATTATTGTTAATGATCGAATGATTATTTCGACAATCATTAAAGCCAAAACTATACTTACACATACATACATAACATACAAACACACAAACAGACATACATATATGACTAAATTCTTTCAACAGAACTGATCAACGTAAAACAATTATCTTATGAGAAATAGTCCTCTGAAATCTAGACACGTCCACTCCTAGATAATACTATTAAATTAAAATCAGGTTGTGAGAGTTAGAAACGTTACACTTATAAAAAAAAAACTATTATTTGTATAGGTCATGACTAACACGATGTCATGGCGAATAAATGTCCATATTACGTACTATTAAAAAAAAGAAATCTACCGAAAAAAACTAATATAATCCAAAACTGGTGCGCAATAAGAAAATCTACGTAAGCATACACATTGTATCTATCTTTTATCGTAATTTGAATACGTAGAGGGAGACAGAGAAAATAATAATGAATTAATTGTTGATTAATATTAAATAAATAAATACCTATATGAACTGATTACTTATATACAATACATACATACATAATAAATGACGATAGATATATACATACATATGTTTACGTAGTGTCAAACTTGTTGCGTAAACCGTAGCACTATTAGTGCTTTACGAAATCGAACTAAATAAAACTAATAATCATTATTGTGTAGATAATCAATAATCAAAATACCGAACATGTAATTTATTTATTTGTAATATGGAGAAATGAATACCTATTGTGTATATGTTAATGTTTATATTATTGTTGTTTACTTTGTAAAAAAGTTTAT
This sequence comes from Pogonus chalceus, assembly GCA_002278615.1. Lineage (NCBI taxonomy): Eukaryota > Metazoa > Arthropoda > Insecta > Coleoptera > Carabidae > Pogonus > Pogonus chalceus. The sequence goes on along the minus strand of CM008230.1, from coordinate 10,834,132 downwards.
TTTGAATGGACAACAACTGTTTGTGAAAGCATGGCTCCAGGCAGCTTTGTTATGTTCAGTTCAGTAAAGACAAAGAAATAAACACGTTCACACATATAACACAAAATCATACACATAACAAAACACGCCCGTTTTTTGCCTATTACCTACTTTTAAAACAAACAAAAAGTCATCCAAAAATGGAACCCATTTATCTATTAAAATAGGTATATATTAAAGTGCATATAAAATGAAAAATTCAACCCGCTGAATTGTTAATAATAATCCTATATGCAAAATAATGCATAAAAACATATTTTTATTGCGTTGTTTATTATATGGAATCCATATGAATATACATAAATACATAAAATCATTTGTTTATCTGTCTCGAAGTTCACATGTGAAGATGCTGTGTATTTATAAATAATAATAATTGGGAGCCATTGACTATGACATGTCAATGTTCTTTCCCGTTCATTAGAAACAGAGATTCAAAAAAATTTTCAATGAGACAAATATTATTCAAAACCGAATGGCAAATTGTTGTCTACTTTTCTGGTGGAGTCTGTCTGCACTTCGGATCTTTCTGTTTCGCGTTTCTTTCCCCCGATTAATATACTCATCTCTTATTAACCGCACACACAAAAGTTCTTATGTTTCCGCGCAGCCGTTGTTCTGATAAACCGCGAGAGATTCTATTAATATATATATACAACAACATTGTACTACTTGTATATTATTATCATTTCCGTTTTCGTTTAAATTAAGTACACGCGTGCACTAATGCTGCACGAGCCCTGTCCCTGTATGAACGATACGCAAATATCAAATTTGAATTACCTATTACGTAATCATATCGTTATTAAAGTCTTAATAATAAAATCTTACTCCACATTTTATGCATAAAAAAACACAAACACCGAACTGTTTATATAACAAACACATTTATGAGATTTACAAACTTATTAAATATATATTCGGAATATTAAAACTAAAAGAAAAAAACGGCGACCATGATATGATACAACAATGTGTATATAGGCATAAAATTGCTCAAACATATTTCTTTTAAAAAAATAATAATAATTAAAATAAATAATAAATATAAATTTTAAATGAATGGTCGAACGCGTGTTGTGGAGTATAACGTTATAGGTCTTTCTACCACTTAACCTAACCTGACCTCATATAGGAATTATAGGATTTAGGTATTATTGTCTTGCGAACGTGTATCGTTTCGTTTGGGTATTGTTTGGTTGAGTGCAGCTATGGTGTCGCGTGTTGTATTCATGTCCCGGCTAATTTCGACGTTTCTATTCTCTTGGATTGCATCCAACACCGAAACACCAATTATCTTTGTATTTGACAAGTGTAACCTTGAGANAAATAATAATAATAATAATAATATGAATAATTTGGAAACGTCTTGATTGGCCGACGAAATGAACCCTTGTGATTTATTTGTGAAAGCAGTATGAATCTAGTCATGTTTGTTACAATTTAAAATATTTTATAAATGTTGATTAATATACGACATTCCTATTTCAGAATCGCTGTTGTTATTTAAACGATACCTTAATGATTAATTATTGTTGTCAATCCATAATAAAAGGCAATTAATTTGAAATTTTACTTAAAAAATAAAAAAAAAAATGTATAAATATATTGGATAAAATTAAATACTTTTTATTAAGGTTTGACTCAAACAAATTATATTGTTCTTAACACTAAACGCTAAAAGCAATTATTATTACCTATCATTATTATTTTTTATAATTGTTACCTTGATTATTCTGTTTATATAGGTAATTCATAAATAATCATAGCTCGTAAATGATTAAAAATATTGAAAAATGTTTAAATAAAAGTGCATTGTTTTTATAAAAACAAATGTTTTTGTTAAACTATCAAATTTATAAATATATTTCAGATATTTAAATTTCTAGTATCTCACGTACAGCAAATTAAAACAGGAATCATTATAATGACATCGAATTTTTCTGGTAAGTTTTTATTACTCCATTTATTTATTATTATCACAGTGAAAAGAAAACAAGTTACCAATCTTTTTCCAATCGTTAAAATTCTAATTTCTACAATTTTGATTTAAAAGGCCTTGTACCAGTTGAGTTCAGAATTTGAAGCTAGCTTATCGAGTAAGTTTTTATTCAATATAAATAGTAAGCCACTTTAAATTCAGAGCCCAATCATGCTACCAGTTGTTTAAAGGTCTTTCAAAACAATTTTTAAATTTTCTTACTTTTGGTGATAATATGATTTCAAATTGAGTTCAGAATTTGAAGTGATCTCTCTAAATCACATTCAGTAAGTAATACTAAGTTTTGACTCAAAATAATTAATAAACCACTTAAAATTCTGAAGCCATTCATAATACCAGTTGTTTAAAGGTCATTCAAAACAATTTTAAAGTTGCGTACTTTTGGTGGTAATATGATTTCAAATTGAGTTCAGAATTTGAAGCAATCTCCCTAAATCACATTCATTAAGTAATTATAAGTTTTAATTCAAAATAAACAAAAAACCACTTTAAATTCTGAGGCCAATCATACTTCCAGTTGTTTAAAGGTCATTCAAAACAATTTTAAAGTTGCGTACTCTTGATGATAATATGACTTCAAATTGAGTTCAGAATTTGAAACGATCTGTCTAAATCACATTTATTAGGTAATTGTAAATTTTGATTTAAAATAAAGACAAATTCTGAATCAAATTATACTACCAGTTGCTTAAAGGTCATTCAAAAGTATTTTATAATTTCGTCGTCTTGGTGATAATATGATTTCAAATTGAGTTCAGAATTTGAAGCGATCTGTTTAACAATTAGTCACATTTATTAGGTAACTGTAAATTTTAGTTTAAAATAATTACAAACTGCATTAAATTTTGAACCCAGCCATACTACCAGTTGTTTAAAGGTCATTCAAAACAATTTTAAAGTTGCGTACTTTTGGTGGTAATATGATTTCAAATTGATTTCAGAATTTAAAACGATCTGTCTAAATCACATTTATTAGGTAATTGTAAATTTTGATTTAAAATGAAGACAAATTCTGATTCAAATTATACTATCAGTTGCTTAAAGGTCATTCAAAAGTATTTTATAATTTCGTCGTCTTGGTTATAATATGATTTTAAATTGAGATCAGAATTTGAAGTGATCTGTTTAACAATTAGTTACATTTATTAGGTAACTGTAAATTTTAGTTTAAAATAATTACAAACTGCATTAAATTTTGAACCCAGTCATACTACCAGCAGTTTAAAGGTCATTTAAAACAATTTTAGAGTTTCATACCTATTATTACTATTAAATGAAATTACCATTTTCTTATATATTGTTTTATTTAATAATATACTAAGAACAAATTAGTTGCTAATAATATGATTTTATAAATGATCGCAATTAGTTTTTTTAATTACTAATTACTAAGTCACTAAACATTGTTTTGTTTTATTTATATAAAAGCAAGAAACGATTTTTAATTAAAATCAAATAGGGTGCTATGTAACGAAATTTTTATCCATTATTTTAATTCAATCGTAACTTTTGAAATTAAAGTATATATAACATATAATACAAGTTTAAAAAAAAATATTAATAAACGCATTAAATTGATTGCTATTAAAAATATAGAGTGAAAATAGGGTGCTTTAATTTCGCAGTGTCTTCTAAGAACAAGCCGCGCCTGCCTGTAAATTTTGGTTAAGGAAATACACTTAAAATACGAGAAATTTTTTTTTTTTTTTTTGCTGTTATTTATATTTAGATAATTTTAATTATTCGTTTCCTCTAATAAACAGTCTTATTCTTATAAAAAAAAATTAAATAAAAACTTATTTATTCTATATTTAATTAATATTAGAATTGGCGTAAATTGCAAACAAATCTTGTGCAAAACTTAGATAATATCTTTTTAGAAGTCTTCATAATCTTTATTTCTTTCTAGGTATATGCAACTAAAATATATTTTATCAAAGGTATGTTATTACACACTGTGTTTCTCAATCTTTTGTTCGCGTTAAATTTTAAATTACTTGCGAAGACGTAAATAAAATAAAAAATACCTTTGACATACATCTTATATGAAAATTTCAGAAAATATAATTTGTAATAGTTATTATTTTATCTTGTCTTTTAAATAATTACAGTTTTATTTATATTAAGAATTAGAAAATAAAAGTATGAGTCGCGGTAAATTTTTTAAAATTCGTTGGGCCACAGGAAAATATATTGAGTTGCGCGACACAAGGTTGAGAAACACTGATTTAACATATAAGAAATCTTATTACGCAAATAAAAATAGTTTTATTTAAAAAATTATATTGATTATATGTCTTTATTTGATTCTTCTTGTTGTTCTCATATCACATAAATAATATATTTAATTTATTTATTTTCTTATTTCTTTCAAAATACCTAGATATCAATTGTTTCGGGAGACAGTAAATAAATATTTCAATTATTTATTTTATTAATTTACTTTTATATTTTGCTCAAATAAATTTTTTATTGCAAAGAAATGGAAGGGAAACTGTTATGTAATATTTTCGTGGCTACGCCACTGTTTATTTTATAATTAAAATATTAAATATACAAAAATTTTAGGAAATTAAGTTACATAAAAATTAATAAATCTTAATTATTTTAGATTTCGACTCAAAACTGAAGAGAAAGGATTTCGTGACGCCTATACGTTATGGTATCCTATACATTAATTTTATTCTACCGTGAGAAGTTTTATTTCAAAAATAAAAATGTATTTTTTAATTTAAATAATTACCAAAAAATGTGTATAATATTAATTAATATTTTATTAATTAAAATAAATCAATTTTCATTTCACCAGTTACGAAAAAATAAATAAATTTACCTTTATTAATTTAATGTTTTTCATAACTGCTAGTTTTAGACGCTTCAAACAAATCGAAGCAGGTAAGAAATATTAGTAGTGACAGAACCTTCATAGTGTCAACACAGAACTCGTGAATTTTTAAAAGAAACAATTTTATTATAACTTAAGGTAATCAGTACATACTTACATTTATTTTTATTATGTTTACATTAAGACATGAATTACAATTATATTTATAAAATATATTTTTTAAATAAATAAAATAAAAGAACACAAGTATTTTTGATAAATGCATGATTTTTAAATATCAAAAGAAATTAAAACTTATTAAGTAATTGTCATCATTTTTGTGGGTTTTCTTTTATACAATCATTCCATATTAAAGTTTTGAGTGCCAACTGCAGAATCCTGAACATTTACCGTGTTAGTTTTTGTCAAATCTCCGCCTGCATAGTTTATACGGGCCTAAAAAAACAAAAAATTTCTATTAAAATTGTTAATATTTATTATTTCCTGTGTTTTATGAAAATAAATTTTGAACAACTGTATATTTTATCAGTTTTAAAATTAGATTTATTTATAGCATACATTTTAGCGGTTAGTTTTGTAGATTAAGATAAAACAAAAAAAAAACTTACATCTTTGAATTTGGTTAATAACGCTATGGCAACTATAACTACTACAGTTACAATTAATGGCAAATTTTCTAATATAAAAGTATAGATATTGAAATAATTTGAAACTTCTAACAAATTATTAGCTTTATCCATTGTTTATTTGATTTACTGCAAAAAAAAAATTAATTATTACTTACTTATTCACAACAAATATTTTTTCAATAAAATAAAATTAATATACGAACCGAAAACTAATTTAATTTAAAATAAACAAAATAATAACATGCACATGTAAAGCGCTAATTACTCAATACTGTGCTCAGTAATAATCGATAACAAATGCCGATCTTTATTATCAATTGTTTGGTGTATTTTTATTTCACCAAGTTTGCAATAGTTTTAGGCGTGTTCACAATTCTGCGTATTATGACGCAACAATAAAACATAATATATTTGCTTAATGCTGCCATCTTAACCTTCATTTGAATTGAATATGTTAGCGACAACTGTTTTAACAAGTTATATTTAGTTAAAACAAGTTATAAAGCGTGTCACTACGTGTTAAATATTTTGAATTATAAACTCAAATCCGTTTTTCAACATTATACGGTTTTATTTGTAAATCATAATATAAAGTGATTCAAAGTTAAACTCATACAGCGAATAATTTAAAATACTTATGTAAATTAATTCATTTTACAATCATGATGTTAATTCAGTGATTTATAACTCGTAAACTTTTGATAGAGTATAATTTCTACTTAAATATCTATATATTTTTATTATGCTTATAGGTATATTACTTGTACATTTTATATTATATTTATACATAAAAATCACAATCATATTTATTTATAAAAATATAAAAAATAATTTTTCTTCGTATCTCCACATGACTCATAAGATAAATAAAATAGGAGAACACGTATGTACGAGTATAATAAAAGAAAGATGAAATTAAAAAAAAAACTTCACTTTTTGAAAATAAACATAAATTAATTGATAATTTTTATGATGATATGTTGAATTTCTTTTATTATTATCTCATATTAAAAGTCTGTTCATCAATTTTAGACTTTTCGACATTAACAGTGTTAGTCTTTGTCATATTTCCTCTAGAATAGTCTAAACGGACCTAAAAAAACAAAAAGCATGTATTAAAATTGCAAATAATTATTTTTCAATGTTGTATGAAAATAAAATTTGAACAACTGTATAATTTCTTATTTTATAAACAGACATACTTATGGCATGAGTTTTAGTGATTAGGTTAATAGAAAAAGATAAAAATGAAATTAATTATTAATTTATCAAATAAAAGCTGTAAAAAACTTACATTTCTTAATTTAGTAAATAAAGCCAGAATTACTACTCCTATTCCAATTGCAATTGGTACAAGGTTTTCTGACACAAAATTAGGTAAATTAGAAGAAAATGAAACATCTAATGAGTTTTTATCCATTTTTTGATCTATTTACTGTAAAAAATATTAATAATCATTTAATTATTTACAAAACATATTTGTTCAATGAAATAAAATTAATATACTAACCGAAAAATTAATTTAATTTACAATAAATCGAATTACAACTTGCACATGAAAAGTGTAAATTATTCAGCAACTCTTTATATACTAAATTCAATAATAATCGATAACAGATCAATGTATATACGATCTTTGTTATGAATTATTTAGTGTATTTCCATTTTACCAGGTTTGCTATAGTTTAAGGCGTGTTTTTAGCAATTTTATGTAATAATGACGCAACACTACGTAATATGCTGCCATCTTAAACTAGATTTGAATTGATAATATTAGCGAGCACTGTTTTAACAAGTTATATTTAGTTTAAATACGTTATAAATCGTGTCGCTGCTAAATGTATTGTATTTTAAATACTTTTATTAGTGTTTTAGTGAACTTCAACCTTTTAGTTTTGCTTTTTCTTCCCAGTTAGTCAACAATGAAATTCATGTTCTGTAAAACATTTCTGAAAGTTTCAGTGCAATAAAATATTCTTAAGTAATCTTTATTAGTTAACTTTCTGAGTATGATTTACTTTTTTAAAATAAAACATTATAAAATTTCGTTTATTATTATTTGTTTGTGATCTTTGTTGACCAATTTCTAATTTAATATGTATTAAATTAAATTGCATGATTTTAATTTTTTCATTGTTTATGATAATATTTTTACTTAAAGCCAGTAAAAGTATACAATAAATTTTTCGTACTCATACATTGAAAAGTGTTGATTTGCGTTACCTTAGCAACATCCGAAACTTCTATTTTCCGCATTGTAACCAGAATATCTTACGGGAAATTTCGCAAAAAGCACTCCTATTTCTAAGGTATCTATTAAAAAACTGTATTTATAATAAAAAAGTATAGTTTTTCAAACTTTACTTTTCCTAATAATAATTATAAAAAGTGGTAAATTATTGAATGAAATTTAATTTTCAAGTATAAATTTAGTGCATTTCATTAACACAGTTGGCAACACATTCTGTCTGATTTGACAGCAGTATCCTATGAAACGTAAACATAACCATTAAAAATTATTATTAGTTTTAAACTTTTCGTACAAAAAATATTGTGAACTTGGTTCCCGGATTCGTTCTATCCGTGAACCAGTCGTTCCCGCACTTGGTATGTAAATAACTATTGTACAATGTTTATAAATACTTTATTAAAACTATTAAATATACAAACATACTTAAAACAGTATATTTAAAAGACATTTTACAAGCAATACTAGTTGTATTTAAATATTTATTTTCCTCGTTATTAGAAGATACTTTGGTATATCTTTCATTTGGTATGTTTTCATGTTCATCCAAAAATTGAGTTTCATTTCGCTGAGTTACCTAAAAAATATTACAATTAATAATTAAAAAAAAAAAAAAAACTTCTATTAATATAATACATGCAAAAATTCAGTAACATATTGAGTTGAATAATTTGGTTCATCGGCTGAAACTTCACAAGTAAAATTTCCTCCTAAATATTTTGGTACATCTAGAAGTGTAAGTCGGTGTGAATTAGATGAGTTTAGCTGAAATAAAACATATTAAAATATTTATTTTTACGTTTTAATTTATACTTACATCAATATAAAGACCAGGTAATGGGAATACTCTTATTTTTGGGTGTTCCTTCGGTAAATATCTATATATTTCATAATTTCCACGATACCATTTTACGGAGTATAAGGGTTCATTTTCTAATTCATAAAAACAATATAGTGCAGCAATGCCACCATCGGGAACTGATTTAGGGAATATAACTCTAACATTGCGTAAACAGGAACAATCTATAGACAAACATATTTTATTATAACTTGAAATAAAAACTTAAAATTCAAAAACAATAATTATTTTCCAATTTATAAAGGGCTTATAAAACATTAAAAACTTAAGAATATATTTCATTCTTTAAATTTTGACTTATCTTGAAGAAAAAATAAAAATTATGTTTATAGTAAGATTATAAACATTTATAAAATTTTCGATATTATTTTAAGTAAAAAAAATATTGTACGCTCAACTAATGAATTTTGACATACATAAAAATCTATTCTAAACTAATATGTTTAAATAAGTAAATGTCTTTGAAAGTATCACCAAATAACAATTTCTTTATAAGAACTAAATAAGAAGTTCATATACTCATCAACCTGTTTCCAGTATTTTAGATAAAAATAAAGCTCAGTGTCATATTTATAGGACAGCCTTTTTGTTTTTCTTCCTATAATAAATCTATAAATATTTACATAAAAATTCTTTGCCTTTTTCAATTAGAATTAGATGTTAGAAATTAAAAAATACACCCAATATTATTGACAATTAAATATAACAATTAAGGGGGGGGACCCCACCCTGACAGCTCAAAAAAATAGCGATATTCAGAAATTTTTTAAAGTGTTAAATAACAATCGAATCATTTGGGATTTTTTTACTATATTGCTGAACGTATTTTAGTTATTATTATAAAAAATTTGAAGTAAAAATATTAATATTTGGAGCCGTGATATCCTTTGACGTCAGACACCTCCAAAAAAAGGCACTTCCATGGGTGCCAGTCGCGATTAGTCCTTAAACAAGGTAGAACAAAATCATTTAGATTTCCTTAAACTTTATTAGATTCTATCGTAAGACATAGGATTTTTCTAAATTCAAAAAAATAGTTACAGTTTGAAAAAAAATGATATTAATTTGTTTATAAAAAATCGAAAAGTTAAAATATCAAAAAAAAAAAAAAAAACCCTATGCTTCACAATAAAACAAACAGTTTTACACATTGCCCAAAAAGATTAAAATGATTTCATTGAATTGTTCCCGAGAAAAAATGGCATTCAATTTGAAAAATGTGGTTTCGAGAAAAACGCATTTCAAGTTTGCGGTATTGTAGTTAACGTATTGTACGGCCTCCACAGTTCTTCTTGTATATTTTCAAAGATTTCGAATATAAATAAACTCTTTTAGAGAGTCATTCGAGATAGTATAAGGAATAGATTTATCTAAAACAATCGATTTTTTTTATTCCTCCAGGGTGGGTTCCCTCTTAAAGCTAATTACGAAAAATAATGTCAAGTTTAAAATTTATTTTCTCATAAGTTACTTTGAAAAATGGAATACAAAAAAATACAGTATAGATTATTATAGTGTTGGAAATGTAGTGCCATTTTTTATTATAAATTTTAAAACTTTTTTATTGTTTAAAAAAAATTAAATTCATGCTGTCCTATAAATAAGACGCTGCGCCTGAAGCTAACTACTACTCTTCTAAAACCATAACCGGAAAAAAAATTAATGGTTGAACAAAGGAGTATTTTAAAAAAAGGTCTTTTCAACTACACGTTGAAGCCTTATTGTGAAAATAAAAAAATAAAGACATTTTTTTTTTTTCATTTATCTTGTACTGCAAACGCTTTTCGGTTCCCCTTAGACACCAGGACTCAATTTATTTTCATAATTTGTTATAAAAATGCGAAGTTCGGAACAACTTATATTTAAGGCCCTCCAAAATGTAAAATAAAATTGAGATCCTAAATTTTTTACATGTTGAGTTATTATTTTAAGGACTCTAATATAGTGAAGCCCGGGGGGCTGCCCATTTGATTTTAATTTGATAACAACAAAGTGCATTGAAATTTTTATGAAGTAATTTGTCAGTAATAATATAATGGTTTGATTGTAATTAATTGTTATTTTTATTTCTTAGAATTATTTTTTTAGTTAATTATAAATTTGACAAATTTTCAAACAATATCTGGACATATATATTTAAACATCAAACGATTTTCATCTCAGAAAAAATATAATTTCAGTCTTGAAAAAAATAATAATTAATAATTGAAATAACTGTAGATATATTTCTTTTATGTTTATAAATAAAATGATTTAATATAAACAGTATAATTTATCACGATATTAAACACTGGTATGCATATTTAGAATACCAAAAAGACACATTTTTATGGTGACATCTAAATATTTTAAGCGATCTCTGTCATTAGCGGCAACATCAAAAATCATTACGCTTTGTACTTTTTTTACATTTTATTTTATTTTATTTTGAAATAAATGGATGTTTTTGAAGTTTTTTCAAATGAGCCGTATAGATATTTATATTTAAATTTATTTTAAAAATAGAATAGTTTTGGAAGAATATTTTATTATAATTATAAGAAAATTGAAATAACATACATAATTTTATTGCAAATAAGTGTCATTTAAGTTAATTAAAACAACATTAATAACATAAATATGACATTTATTGGATAATTAATATGATGACCAGTGTTTTAACGACAGATTTATATTTATTTCAATTTATAAAATTCATTTCAATATTCAAAATAGAACTCATTAATTTCGACAAATTACAACTCGTACAGATTAAATATTTTGTTAGTGTAATAGAAATTATTAACAGACGATCCATAGTGCAATACACAAGGTAGGAAAAAAAAATTAAGAAAAAACAAACTCTAAAAAAAATGTTGCTAGTCGCAATAAAAATTATATTATTCGAAAAAATTAATGCGAGGTGCATCAAATATAGTAAAACTGATTGAAAAATATTGAGGAAAAACTGCAAGATCGGAAACTTTTACAAAAACATAAATAAGTCTGTAGTTAGAAGCTAAGAAAATCAAAAAAACTCAAATTAACTTAGTTAATAAGAATTTTAATGCCAATTTAATTCTTGAAATATAAGATTAAATAAATGTTTTAAAATATTTGCTGTACGATTTTCATTTTATATATTAAATTAATTCCAAAATTTTAAAGCTTCATTATATACTTTTTCAATAATTCACAATTTTTTCTGCTTTAGAGAATAATGAAATGAAATTTTTATACGTTTTAAGATTTTCAAAACAGACTTAATTATTTGTAAAATAATTCTATTTAAATGAGTGTTAAAAAAACTATACTTACACTCAATTATAAAAATAATAATCACATATAGTATAATATTCATATTGACATAAAACACATTTTACAGAGAAATTAATGGTAATAAAATTTCACATATATTATTCACATATTATATTTATTGCACACATGTACATGAACACATACAAATCAAATTGACCAGCTGCATACGCGTGCTTCGTTTGAGAACTACTCGTAACTGCGTTTGTGAATAGAACAAATTATTCATAGTGCGAGACAGAGCGTCTCCAAAGCCAAGTTTTCTTCTATCTAAAATTTACTGACAACTCGTAAGGTTTTACATCCAAATGGACCAAATTAACAGAGGCGTATTTAAAATATTCAATTTTCGGGCCATACTCATTTAATACATGAAAATATTTATCACTTTCTTAATTACTCCTGGTAATCTTGCTTCAAATAAGTTACAAGATAAAAAAATAATTTTATCAGATTAGCCATGGAAATAAAAAACAAAATATGTCGCTTTATCTGTCAAATTTGTTGTAATTGTTTCTTTTTTTTTAAATATTAAAGCTATAAACGGGCGCGCAGTCAATTGAAATGATAACCTTTAAGGACTTATTGGATATTTTCGGAATTTAGAATTACTAATTTCTTAATTTTTAAATTAATTTTAAAATAAAGTCAAAGTTTGACAAAATCAAGTAATAAGAAATACAGCAGTTTTATTATCTGTATTTAAAATATGCATAGTAACATTATTTTTAGATAAAAAACAATTTAATGAAATAATCTTACTTATACATAAACCTAAGTAATTTTTTTTATGAAATTAAGAAATAAGTTTTGTAGACGACTGGCAAAAGCTATCTATGCGCCTCAGAGCGCTCTGATAAGGGTGGAATATAGATACTTGTATGCATAATAAACTCATGTCAGACTACTTAATTGGGGTCGGATTCTTATGCTATTGTAAATAGCTAAAGCTAATACTAATTTATTTTCATGATTTCATTTGATTTACATTCAAATTTATGAAATATAGTTATTATTATTAAACCGTTCCTGAGTTTTGATGATTCAAAGAGCACAACTTTTACTAAGTGACAAAACAAAATACTTGCATATCTTTGTTGGCGCGACGCTTGCCTTTAGCAACTATACACCTGCTTACTCAGACATAAGTACAAGACTTAAGATTTGAATTAAAACTATTATTAGCCAGACACGCTTTTAGCGTTAACTGTTTTGAACATCTGTTAGGATAATTTATTTTATCCAAATTTCTTAATGATGCATGTCATTAATACCAAAAATAATTAATTTTAGTTAAACAATAATTAATAATAGATAAATTATCTTAAAAAATATTTATATTTAATACGAAATTTGTTTTTAATCTATAACTGATTTAATTATTTGTTTTTAATTATAAATTAATGATCATTTATTCATAGAAATATTAATTAATAGATTATTATTAGTATGTTGAAGAAAACATTGATGAGAAATTTAATTTTAAATTAAACGCATGCGCAACAACCATGAGCCACGTTGAAATATTTTAAGTAGTTGGTGAAACTGGCTGTAAATATTTGACGTGTATCTCTTGTCAAATGCCACATTTATAACTAGCAAACAAACCGGCATATATTTCTAGTTTTCTAATTAACTTAAGAAATTAAACAATTTCAAAGATGGTAAGATTAAAATAAATAATATATTTAATTTATAGATTTTTTTATAATGTTACACGTATCCTAAAATTGATCAAAAACATTTTAGGAACTCGAATCTATGGTGAGATATGTATCTCCAGTAAATCCAGCAGTTTTTCCACATTTAACATTTGTTTTGTTAGGAATTGGAATATTTTTTACTGCTTGGTTTTTCGTTTACGAAGTAACAAGTACTAAATACACTAGAGATATATTTAAAGAATTATTGTTATCACTTGTCGCAGCAATTTTTTCAGGATTTGGAATATTATTTTTATTACTTTGGGTTGGAATATATGTATAAACATCACTGTGCAATTATTGTATTATAATAATACATTTTAATTATAAACTATTTTGTAAGTACATACTAAGAATATTTACAATTCTGTTTCAATGGATTTTGTATGTCAGTTTGATAAATAAAACACAATTTAACTGTTAAAAATAAGCATGTATAATACTATATTTAATAACACTATAAATAAAACATCATTATAACTTGTAATTATTTAAATATTGCTAAATATTGAAGTGCAAAACATACATAAAATTTTTATAAATTTCAACCAGCAAGTCCCGCTTTTTGACGACATTTTTGCATTGTTGCTCTTAACATAAATTGTTTTCGAGACAAAGATCGGACTTGTTTAAGGAAAACATCTAAATCGATAACTCCTTGCCGTAAAGCTTCGCCCATATAATAAATTGCGTCTTCTGTAGCTGCTTCTTCAGCAAAACAGTTTAATAACCTACATAAAAATTAATTTAATTACAAAATATAGAAAATTAATTAATAAATCTTACTGTCTAAATAACGGCGCAGTTGTAGTAACAGCATTATCCACATCAATTGCTTCTTCATTAGCTAATTTAGCAATAGATTTATCCAATTCTTGTTCTTTGTCTTGTAGTATAGTTATATTTTTATCTAATTCATTCTAAAAAATATATATTTAGTTAAAAAATATAATTTAATTAATGAATATCTTACTTGTTCTTTCTCGAGTTTCTTTAAAATATCATCCAATCTTTGTTTGCCTTGAACTAATTCCTGATGCGTGCGTTTTAAAGTCTCTAATTCAGCTTGATTCTGTGAAAATTGTTCACGCATTCGTCTTTTTAATTTATCTTCGATAGCAGAGACAAGTGATGCCCTTATATGTTCATCAGTGATAGTACCTGTTGTGTTACTAGCTGGTGTTGGTTGTGAAGTACCACCAGCACCATACGGTATGTATGGAGGAAATGATGGAAACGTAGGGCCATATCCTGAATTTACAGTCGGTGGATAAGGTGGATATGCACCAAATCCAGTACTTGGTGGATAAAATGGTGGCATGACGCTAGGCATTCCCGGTTGTGGCATATATGCTATAAAATACATCAGTTTATTACTTAAAGTTGTTCAAATTATTTTAAAAGAATAAAAACTCACATGTTGTAGGATACGGTGTAGATGAATTATCTCTAGGCTTTGCATATACAGGAGGTTGTTCACCAAATGTACATATCATAACTTGAATCAATCCTAATAAGTCTGAACAATTCTGTAAAATAATTGATCACTTACAGTTACAAATAAATGAAATAATATTTAATACTTACTGGAACCCAGTCATGTAGATATGGTAAATAAATTTTACCATTTTGATCGACAAACATTGATACCTTAATACTCATGTCAGAAGTAGGCTTCACATAACATAATGGAGCATTATTTGGATGTGTATCCATTAACCAAATGCAAATTGGTATATTATATATGTTACCTACAAGCAAAGTATTTTATAATATTTATTCAATGACTCGTAACATAAATATTAAAATACCTTTATACGTAACAGGGATAGTTCCATCTAAATTAACTAATTCCATAGGCGTGCCATCATTGAAAACTGTAAAAAAACAATTGTTTATAAAGGAAATATAAATTACGCAAAATTTATACCATATGTATCTTGCTTCACTATTAATCCTTTATAATTATTAACTGTGCTAATAATGTCTTTTCTAGCGATGTCAGGATTTTGGTACTAAAAGGAAATCATTTATATGAAATAATATTCTTTGTTAGAATTTTTTAATTAAATACCTTTGTTAGATATTGTCTAACTTTAGCTTCTTCTGCGTGAAGCATATTGACTATTTATTTACATTTAGAAAAAAATTCAATAAAAACCAATTTATTTTACGTGCACTATAAATAGTTTTAACTGTAATGATAAATTAATAAACATTCATTTACAGTCAGACATGACATATGACATTTGATAACATTTTAATCTATACCAGATTACCAACTTAAGAATTTAGTTTCACTAACTTTTATAATTGGATTTGTTTAGGCTATGTCCACTGGTATAGGCCAAACGCATACTTTTTGCTAGTTGGGTGAACAACCACAAAGCGCTGCTAGCAGTAAGTTTTGAGTAATTTGTTCGGATAATATCGAGTATGTCCGTCTGCTCGTTCGTGGGAGTTCTGCAGCGGGGGTAAAAAGCGGATGATTTATGAATTATTTGTTTATATTATGAGAAATACATTTTGACAAAGAAAGTATAAAATCTGCATCATATTAGATTTTAGTTCAATTGCAAATCTATTTTCAAATAGTGAGTTGCATTTTCTTTATTCTCAATTCTATTATCGAATTGCAAATATCATTATTATATTTTTGCATGTTTGTTACTTATACATAATGTTATTTTTTGTTATATGGAAAATATTATACTAAGCATTCAAACTATTTTTTTTTTAAATTTAAATATGTTTTCATTATATATTGTGACAAATAATGCTTATTGTAATAATTTGGTTATAATTAGATTAATTAGAAATAGTTTCCTCTTCAACTGTATCTACACNGCGAGTGAGAGAATATTCGTGCACTTTTACGTAAATATATTATTATATATATATATATATATATATATATATATATATATATATATATATATATATTAGTTATTTATTGTTAAATATTATAAGTGAATCTTATGTGAATAAATTGTATACATAGAATTTAAATAAATTTTTAATTAAAAAAAAATATATTTTATTTACCTATTAAATAAAAATATTTAAATTTTAGCGCCAAATCTCATTTTGAATTTAGAAATTTTACCGCCAAACCAATTTTAGTACGGTGAACAAACACTTCAGCTTATTTTAAGGTCTCATTCTGTTCTTAGGGAGTAAGCGTTCTCTATGTCAGTGTTTATCAGTGTCTATTAGTGTAATCTGTGAGTGTTATAAATTATTCAACTGTTGTTTACTAGGTTTTAAAATAAAAACGACAGAGATTATAAAAAATATTTATTTAAATTCAAATAAAACATTGTACATATGTATATGCAATAGATTTTATTCCATGTAATATAACAAGTTAAAAATAATTTTTAAAACAAATTAAATAAACTTACAAAATATATGTTATAGTACCCCTAAGGAAAAACTTGGACATTTTATATAAAATATCAACAATAAAATATTAAATATTTTTATTTATTATTGAAAATTTATAGGAAGATTAATGATATATAAATCTAATATAGAAATATTTTAAAAATGGTCCATTAAGCTCGAAATGTTTGGTCCGAAGATTAAAAAATAATAAAAATAGAAGACTTATAAATGCATTTAGATAGTTTACTAAGTTTAAAACAATTTAAAAATCTATTTCACGACGGAAATGCTATATTTGTATATATCACACATTTTACATACATAGAAAAAAAATAGTTTTATTCGCCAAAAAGAAAGCTGATATTTTTTATATATATATAATAAATGAGAGTTCACAGAAATAGTAACAGTAAGTAATATTTTCCATGTATGTAAAATTTAAAGTCTAAATTGGTTATATTTTATATAGAGATAATCTTGAATATAATTTATATGAGTATTCAAAATATTGGAGTTTATCGAGTTAAAATTTTAAGTTTCTCATATATTTAAAAATATTTTTATAAGTAACGTCGATGTATATACCCTATTTGAATGAAATAATAATAATAAAAAATATTTTAAAAGAAATATCAAACTTAACAATGTAATATTAAACAAAATGTTACCTTCACCCGTGTTTCTTATCTTAACTATGAATAATTATGAAATTGGTGTAAGTACACATTATGTGCTTCATATCTATATATAACTATTTTAAAATTGCTGCTTAAAACTTCTGTATATCTATGTAAGGGCAAGATAAAATTAAAAGGAATTTTTCTTAGTAGTCACCTGGTTGACTGTTTTATCACAGATTTTACTTGGAGAAACTGGCGAGGATCGAGATCTATAATAAATATACTTACTAATATTAAAACATAAAAATATTTTAAAATCTTACTGTGAGCAATTCATAAACGGAGGATGACTAAACTGGTTATCAAAGGAACGTAATTGTTCATGTTCTTGCAAAAATTTATCGATATCAATTCCATTCACCTATAAATCAATTCAAACGTTTATTGAAAAAAATAAAATATTCAATTCAATCATACTTTAGATGGCTGCAAAAATCTTTTAGGTATTCTTGATAAAAAATCACTCGATTTTGGTGGTCCAAAACCTAAACTTAAAAGTACAGCTTCGGGATCTGGTTTTCTCAGCTCTAAAACTGATTCAACACTTGAGCACTGACTAGCATCGTCTGATTGTATTGATGCGTCTCTCATCAGAAAACCTCTGATACCTAGTTTTGCTGGAGATGAAGTATTTGTTGGACTACATTCTGCTTTAAATGTTGATCCACTCACATTGTTCGTTTGAGCACTAACAACTGGCAATGAATCTATCCATTGTTGAACGGTAACTGGTGATTTTCTTCGCATTGTATTAAAGTATCATAACAGCCTTGATATATAACACTTTTTGCATGATTTTAATTTTAAATCATTATTAATTTTTAAACTTCACACCTGTTGCATAAATTGCTATTATGCAAATTGACGTCAGTTGTCATAATACGAAGATCAAGGCGTCAAAATAGTCGAAATCATCAAACGTCAGCTTCTTAAATTTACAGTGGCGTAGCATTGAACACATTTTATTATTTAAAAAAAATTAAAACAATTTGTACAAATTTTTATTAACGATATTTTTTATAATTGTTTTTGAAATACATATTTATAAATTATTATTTATTGAAATAGGCATTTTATTACTTTTAATCTAATCAAAGGTATATGCAGAATAAAAGATAACTTAAAAATATTATGCCAATATAACTATTAATGAACAATATATAATTAATGCAACATATTTTTTAACAATTTGATTCTTATTTATTTTATTTTAGACTGTTTTATACGTTCGACATTTTTTTTAATTTCTAAGTGTTCCTGCACTTTGTAATATTTTGGAAGCATCGTTTAGTTAGGTAATATTGAATTACAATTATATTAAACGCAATAGTTTAATGTTTTGATTCTGTTGTGTGAAATGGTTATATTTATATTCCAGATATGAATTCTAACATTTCTAGAATTTCCGCTCCAGGAAAAGAAAGTATACGACCAGCTTGTAAAAAGTGTGGTTATGCAGGTCATTTGACCTATCAATGCAGGAACTTTATAAAAGTAGATCCAAACAAAGAAATCGTGTTAGATGTTAGTAGTACTAGCAGTGATTCTGAAAATGATTATTTAACGCCATTAACAGAATTACGAGAAAAAGAGTTGAAAGATAAACTTAAAAAACATAAACATAAGAGCAAGAAACGAAAGAAAGATAAGAAAAAGAAAAAGGATCGTTCAAGATCAAGATCACCAATAAGTTCAGAATCAGAAAGTGATGAAAAAACTGAAGATAATCGAAAAAATAAAAAAAGTAAAAAACATAAACGAAATAAACATAAATCAAGAACTTCAAGTGAATCTGATTCTCATTAATGAATGAAATTGACTGAAACTTTAACTATAAGGATTTTAATTTTTAATAAAACATAATAAAAAACATTTTGTATTTCTTTTATTAAAAACATTTTAAATCCGGGACCTGAAATAAATAGAGATATATATGTATATATTTGTATAAATATATTTTTATTTAATTTCTTTGACGTCCCGTGTTGTCACTTTGCCTTCCGCATAATAAATTGAACATATATTAGAGTACCAAATAAAAATGCATTGTATAACCATATTAAAAAGCCCTTCATATAAAAAGCTGCTAGTGTTAGTGCTGCTGCAGCTTTATGATTATCGTCTTGTCCCTACATGAAACAATCAAATTTCAATAAGTATTTTGGAATTCTAAACATATTTAAATAATGATCAGATTAAAAAAGAAACAATCTTGTTATTTAGGCTTCATTTGTCTGTTTTTACTTTAATATACCTAAATATTAATTAAGTTAAAAAATTAGATGGAACTACTTGTATTAAACAGAATATACTGTACAGTTAAATAAGAATTAAAACATTTGTTTGTAGTTCTAATTTAGATTTTTAAACTGTAAAAAAATATTAATTTGCAAATAATTGATATACTTACAGAACAACTAAAGTAATCCGCCAAAAACATGCATCCTGCAATTAATTCAAATATTGACATAATTATGACTGATACCAACCAATATCTAACTCGTAATGTAATTTGTTTTGAATTTCTCCATTTATCGAATTCTAAAATTTAAATAATTTAGGCGTTATACACAAAAAATATAATTTAATTTACCTAGATAGAGTAAAGTGGATGCTATAACCACATTTATAGATAATAGTAAATAGATTCCTAGCAAAACAAGATTGGTGTTTGATGATACAGATACACAAGCGGTGCCTTAAATTATAAATTTATTTCAAAATTTTATTACAAATTTATTTTTTATTTTATCTTTATCTAAGCTCATAAAAATAAATATTTTTATATCACTTAAGTTGAAATTAACTGCCCATACATGTTAAATATAAATCTATTGTGGATTACATTTGTTTTATAAAAATGTATAAAATATATCATTTAAATTATTTTAAAGAAAATATTATGCTTTATTCTAAAGAAATCATGAACATAAATAGTTATAATAAGGAAAGTATCCCCAGTTGTCGTCGCCGATTTTATTGAGACTGTGATATGTTGTTCTTTAATTAATTTTAAGACATATGTATATATTTTTTTTTTTGCGTAAAGACATTTTAGGATGCTGAAATACACTTTCAAAGTTGACCATCATAAAGGGTAGCTTAAAGGTTTCACATAGTAATTATTTATATGAAAAATTATAAAAAAATACAAATAATTGTGCAGTTAACAGTAAGAAATATATATATAAGGGTTGAAAATAATGAAAAACCATTGTATATACTTAATATCGTTCAATTTCATTCAAATGGAGAAAAAAAATAGTATTTTTTAAAACAATAAATAAAGTTTAAAAAAGCCAATACATATACATGCAGGTGACCCATTTTAAAGAATCCCTCGGCGTACGGAAAAAGATCTCTACCAAAAGTTAAGGAGACATTTACTTATTTTTCGATGAAAAAATAGTTTTTTTTTGCATTTTTCGATTCCCTATATTGTCTAAATTATCCCTGCAAAACGGTTTTACTTGAACTCGATATCGTTGTGCACTTATTACGTGTTTGAGCGTCACGGTCTCGTGTCTGATGTTAAACTTTCCTTAAACTTTAAACGCGTTTTTCTCGAAATTGGGTGGGAGCACAACTCAAAAACTGCTGAACCTATTTTGATCTGAGTTGTTTTATTTTAAAGGAGACAAAATTTATTAGAGCTTTAAAATTTATTGGTCATTTAAAAAAATTCGGGGACTTGAAAGTCTGAAAAAAGTGGTCAAAAATCGACCACTTTTTCAAGTGGCTGTCATTTTGTAATTTTTCAACAATTTAACCTTAAAGTAGTATAAGCTTCAGAGAATTTTATGTAGATTTTGTAACAAATGACCGTGATGATCTGTGCGCTCCCGCCCGTGTACAAATGTTCACCCACCTAGGGGCGCTACAGATTTGATAGGGACTTGAAAAAATTCAGAAAGATATTCAAATCGTTATTAAATAAGATACTGAAAATCCGAAGTTTATACTTTCATTCATATTCCTGAAAAAATTCCCAAAAAACACGTTTTTTGACTTAAAATAAGTAAATGTTTTCAGCCCTTGCTGGAGGGAGAGTGCATGAGTCATCTTTAAAATTTTAAATGATATCCTCCATTTTTTATTGTAGATTTCGAAAGAGAAGAAAAAATAACATTCTTCGAAATAAACCCTAGTTTAATTTTTGTGCCCTACCAAAATGTACAATAAAAAAATTAGGGATACCATTTAAAATTTTAAATATTATTTACGCATCCAACCTCCTAGGAGTGGAGGTTAAAAAAAAATTACACCACCGGATAGCGTCCTTGAAAACATTTACATTTTGGTAAATTTTTTATACTTCTCGAGTTATTTCTAGAGATTCTTTTAAATGGGTCTTCTGTATATTCATTTGTATTACGATGGTCAAATTTGGAAGTCCATTTATTCATCTAAAATTGTTTTTGCACCGAAAATAATAATACGCTTCTCTTAAAATTTAATGAATAATGTATGTTTGCTACAAAAAAATCTATATGTAAATATATAACATAAATAATATGAGCTTAGATATTGAACTGAATATTATATACTTGGAAGCTCTAAATTAAAATAAGTCATCGTCAAAACATATCCATATGTTTCATATTCAATTTTTTCCGTTAATAAAAAAGCTGCTCCAGTAAAACAATAAATAATTCCAACTATGCATAAAACTATCCATATAATAGATTCCATCTATATTGAATTAAAAACAAAACAAAATAATAAAATATTTTATTTAAAATTAAACTAAAAGATATTTTATATTTAAAAGTTATATGAAAAAATAAATAATAATCTGTTTAAATAAAATACAGTATATTATAAAAATGGTTGGAAATTTTGAAGTTTAAAATGTCATCACTTTTTGAGGTTTTATAAATATATAGTAGATGAATAAGTCTGGCTTACAAGATGAAGAAAGCTTCCAATTATACCAGCCATTCTGTACAAAGAAGCTTTTCCTTTTAATTTGCATGTTATTCCCATAGGAGTATCCCTACTTCGCACCATTTTGAATATTTAATTTAACGTTCGTTCTATTTAATTTAAAAAATACATTTTCAAGACAATAAAACAAAATTCATTTTAAGAATAATAGCCTACTCTATATTTCTAAAAAAAATCTTATAAACAGTCATTATTGAAAAAAGTTTATGTATAAATTATTAGCATATGGTTTATTATTATAGCCATTATTAAGTTAATTAGCCAAATAATATAACCACGTAAAGAAATTGTCATTAATATTGCTGGTGGAACTTGTGGTCTATAGTGGCCTAGAAATTTTTTCGTTGTATTTGGAATTTCCCCTGAATCTGAAACAGTTCATAATTTATTTTTATTTAACTTTAATAACGTTAGCCATTGTTTATAAAAAAACGAAAAAAACTTATTACAGAACAGGATCGGTACTGCTTGAGAAACAGTGCCTACCGTGCACTTGTGATAACAGGAACTGTGAAACCAACAGTTTAAGGAAAAAATATTTTAAACTATTGATAATATTATGATAAAATAGGGAGTGCTGCAGTTTCGCAGTTCCTATACATAAGCCGCCTTTTAATTTTCAAATATAAATATATATAAAAAATTAAATTAATATGTACCTTCTCTTTTAGTTTTCTTTAATGGCTGTACAAAAGGATTTTCCATCATTGAATTCTATTAAGAAATAAAAATAAAATGATTAATATCCAAAGTATTAAATAAATTTATGCTTAATCTAATGGTTACCAAAGTTGATTTTGCTATTGCTGAAATATTTCTGTGTTTATGTTTGAGGTCACTTTTCTGTAAAATAACTGTTAACTCCTTTTTTATTTCTTCTCTAAGTTTTTCAATAAATTCTTTTTCTTGTGCAGATTGAGATTTTCCATAAATTGGTTTACCATCTGGACCCATACCTGTATACAAAGGTAATGGATCTAATATTTTAGATGTTTTGAAATTATATTCGTTTCTCATCTTAGGAGATAAAACCTAAAATCATAATATTATATCATTTTGAATGTTACATTTTCCAGGTTATTTATTTACATTATTATGTACTATTATATTGAAATCAACAAGAAATAGAACAAACATAAGGAAATCAATGCCACATGCAATAAATGTTGAGTATATCCATATTTTTAATAGTTTACTTATTCTTTCAGAATCATCCCATTTGAAAAGAACTAAAAAAATATAAAAAATGTTATTATTATTTATTATAAACTTATTTTATTAACGCATTAAAATAAAATTTTAAAGTGTAGAAGACCGTAAAAATATTTTAGAAGATACATTTATAAAATATTTAAATTTGTTCGGATTTAAGATATAAGGGAAAAAAATTTTAAAGATAAGTTTTTAGGCGATCTTTTATTATTTTTAAAAATTTTCCAATATTTAATTGGTAAATCTAGATTTAATTAATTAAATCAACATAGATACAATAAAAATTTTTTTGAAGAACTTTCATTTTCATGAAAAATATAAAAAATTCTAATCTTTTATAATATAATGTCTATATTGATTTAAATAAAAACAGTTAAACTTTAATTAATTTATATGGTTTTAATATTAACATAAAAAATAAAATTTATTAAAATTATTGTGTACCAACTATTAACTTTAAATTGATGAAGAGCCATGCGCCACATGCTAGCAAATAGAACCAACAAATTAGATGAAATATTGTTGGGGAGATGACGCATGAAGTTGCTCCTCCTGCTGAAAAAAATAATAATAATGATTTTGTGTTTAATTATATAGAGCTTAAATATCAAAATAATCATTGGCAAAAAAGATGATTATTTTGCTTACTGAATATTTGAGAAATTCTTTTAATTTTTTATTTATTTATTCTGGACACTATTAAGTGCACAAAAGCAGTAATTTTTATCTCGTAATTAGCTTAAACATTTAAAGCTACTAGTTATTCATTTTATTTCAAAATTATGATTAGAAACACAAATATTAGAGCGATGGTTACTAATCATGTCATAATAACAAATAGTTTACAATGCTCAAGCAAATTAAGAAAGTTATATAACAAATAGTTTTTACAAGTCATTACAGGATTCATAAATAAGCAAATTTAGAGCCTTTCTTATCAATATTTTATTTTATTGATCGCTTACTGTCTATATGGGATACAACATATTGTGATTAGGATTTGAGGTAACACAAAATGGAAAAAATATATATATTTTAGATGAATATTGACTTTAATGTTTTATAATTAAATATTTTTTTCTACAGTCGCTATACAAAATAGGTATTTGCGCTCTCTTTTGTCAACACAAAATGTTACTTTGCCGCTCTAGGGCGAAAAAAACGCTCGCTAATGTTATCTACACGTTTATTACCTTCACAAGTCAATCTGACATATGATTGCTCTGACGGTACATTACATAACCTAACAAAATGTCCTACTATGTAAAATTTATTATTTTTTGTTATGGTGGATGACTCCATTGTGGCGACTGTAGATAAATTCTTGTGTGTGTTTCGAGCGCAAATGGACATTGTCGATTTCGAGAAAATGCCGCGCGACTTAGGAGCAACAACCTCTCAATCGACAATGTCCCACTTTGCGCTCTTAATACATAAATAGCTATTTAAACACAGTTTATTATATTTGTATATTTTTTACTTCGTAATATAAAGCTCTATAACTGAAGATATATACTCTTACTTAGATACCAAATTTATTTTTATCAACATAATCTATAAATTTATTTTTATATTTCGAATAAAATGTAGGCATTTTTAATAAATATGTAATAATTAAGTATATATAAGCAAAACAAAAGTATTAAAAATATATGTTTCAACTTTTTTGCTTATTCTATTAAGCATCTTCTTAAAATTAATTTAAAACTAGACACAGTCAAGTAAAAAAAAAAAAAAAAAACAAGAAATAAACAATTTTACCGGTAAGACTTCAAATATAAACTACAAAAAATTATTGTTTCATTCTTTAAATAAAATCAATTTTTCAAATTCGACATATTAGAAGCTGATCATCGATGTTTAAAATTGCAAATAATGTTTAGCGGTAAAATGATTTATATATTTAACTGCTGATTGATTAATCATTTAAATAGGCTAAGTTTACCTTTGGAGTCTAAATAAACAGCTTTAAATGCATAATAAACTGTATCAACTTCTGTTGCATCTGTATAAAAGCAACCAATTCCAATGAGAGCAAAAATTATCCAAACTACGCTTTGAAGCTAAAATAAATAATTTTTAAAATGAAAATAATAATAAAATGATTAACATACTGAAATGAAACAACAAGATATAATTCCTGTATATCTGATCTGTCTTTTACGCGTTGAGCTTGAAACTTTTTTCATCACATTTTGCATTTTTGATTGATTTAGAAAATGTCATATAAATTATGTCTACATTGATACAATAAAAACAAAAGAATTAATTGAAATGTCAATTTTTATGATAGTTATAAATATTTTAGCCATGGAAAGTAGTTTTATTTTTTAAGGACTTTTAGCTCATAAAATATATTTTAAAATCGTAACGAGATTCTTTTTGAATATCAATAAATATACGCATTGTTTTTAAAAATTAAGAAATTAAAAGATGTTACAATATAAGTTATTTTTAAATAACTTATAATAGCAAGCCATTTTCAAAGATAACTTTGGTTTTAGTTCTGTTGGTGATATATTATAAATAATTATTATTTATTGTCTGGTGATACTTTGAATGAATTTGAATCCATTTCAATATTAAACTTTAGGTTAATAAATTAATTTTGCAATCAAACACAGTAAAGTAGGTAAATAAAACATTATTTGATATTAAGGAAGTATTTATTAGAAATACAATAATACAATAAAATTTTAATATTTTTTTTGGTTTAATCTGTAATCCAAATAATTTGGAGAATTATCCATATTCCGCTTGTAACATATGGGATGGTGTTCTAAAAATAAGACAGTTATTTTCAATATTATAATATTTTATCTTAAAGCATTAAAAAAAGAATTATTTCCTGCATAATTTAATTATTCCAGAATTTTAAAATTTTAACTATACTTTTATACTTAATACTTGACTTTATTATATTAATAGAAAATTACTTATTTATTTTAACGATTGCAGGTCGAACAATTAGTATTGTTAATTTTAACAGCAGCTGGTATTAAAATTTAGCTTATTTAATTTATTTCCAGTAGATAGTAAAATTAGACTTATTTATTTTAGCGCAGGTATTAAGTAACAGAAAATTTCTTATTCATTTTAACGATTACAGGTTGTAAAATTTGTATTATTAATTATTAAACAGGTAAGAAAATTTAATTTTTTTAAAAATTTTAATTCCAGTAGGAAGTAAAATAAGACTTAATTATTTTAGCACAGATAATAAGTAACAGAAAATTATTTATTTTATTTCAACGATTGCAGGTAGTACAACTTGAAATGTTAATTTCAACAGCAGCAGGAATCAAAATTTAACTTTTCTATTTTAATTCCAGTAGATAATAAAATTAGATTTATTTATTTTAGCGCAGGTAATAAGTAACAGGTAAATTACTTATTTATTTTAACGATTACAGGTAGTACAATTTGAATTGTTAATTTTAACAGCAGCATATATCAAAATTTAAGTTTTTTATTTTAATTCCAGTAGGTAGTAAAATCCGACTTATTTATTTTTGCAGGTGGATAACTTTGACCTATATATTTTAGCATCATAAAATAGTAGAAATAAACGTCAGCTGCTAATAGAAATTAAGATTTTTTAATTTAAAAAAAAGGTAAAGTTGAGTGGTAATAATATTTTCTGCTTGCAATAAAATTTGTTTAAAATTCAGGAATTTTTTAATTTAAATAGTTCCTTAAGTAAAAAAGTAAAAAAAAAAAACTATACCTTCTGGAAACACGGCCAAGATAAATCAAACAAAATGCTATTAGAATATTTAAGAACCACATAGCTCCAGTATTGAGAGAAATAAAAACAAACATTGCACTTGCGACTAAGATCCAGTCTCCACATAAATTACATATTTCATCCACCATTTCAGGTTTCAAATATCTCTTTAGTGAATTTTTTTCTGTATTTTGGAAAGGTAAAGCAAATTGTGCGAATTGTCGTGGGTTTATCCCTAGTCTTCTGAATGGTTTTTCTGTTTTTTTTGGTCTTAGATTGCTTCTTAGTCCTAGAATTTTTTTATAACGTGGTTTTTTTATGGCTTTTGTAGTAGTTATATCTGAACTCATAGTTTCAGCGTTTATTTCTGGTTTTATTTGTTCATTAGAAATGTTCATGGGTGTGGTTGTTTCTGTAGTACTATCGGTACCGGCAGGAGTTTGAGGGAGATTATGAGTGATTATGTTGATGGAAGTAGATGAAGTAAAAGAAGTAATGGCAGTAATGGAATCAGTGATAATAGTATTGGAACTAGGGATGGTTTTGGTGAGAGTAGTAGTATTTAATGTAGTTGGAATAAGCGTTTTTCTGACTGAAACATAATTAAATATTTTGTTATTAGATATATTATTTTTAACTTTACAATATTTCGAAATGTATAAACTATTTAAATATTTCTATAAATACATACCTACATTTTTGTAAAATACTATAAACTTTTTTAGATTTACAATTACATAAAAAATAATAATTAGGACATAACAGGATACCTACGTGGTTCACAATAATATGTTATATCTATATATCTTGCAGATATTATACAAAAACCCCTGGTACTATCATATTTATATTCTATCCAACAACTATTCTGACCTTCACACCTGAGAAGTAATTGAATATATACATGTATATAAAAAAATATATTTTTACTTATAATATTACTTACCTCTGTTTATATGGAATACTAATATCTTTCTCAGTACATGGTCCAGACATTTCAAAAGTATTCAAACAATCTTCTATGTTTTTAAAATTGCTATATTTAGCATTTATTATTTTTATTTTACCCTCTCCGCAATTTATAAATTCAGTTCTTTCAGTACAGGAATATGCATGATAATATTTTGGTTTTACATCTAAAGTATATAAAAAATTTAATATAAATTTTATTTTTATTTTCGAAAAGTCATTAAAAATATATACCTGGTATAAAATGATTTGAATAAATTTTTTTCTTAATTTTAATTTCTTTATTCCAATCATCCGTTTCTTCTGATTTATGATCTTTTATTTTTGTTTCATTTTTTCTGTAAGAAGAATCTTCATAATCATCTATTCCGAAAGCATCTTTTATATCTATAAAAAAATATTTAGACTTATAAATAGTTACTGACGAATTATATACTGTACTACTAATTTTTTTGTTATATAGGAAATTCAATGGTTAAATAAATATATTAATGTTTGGACAAATATTTAAATACAAAAGTTATTCAGAATTAAAATTCAGTCACGAGATAAATTAAAATTTCAATCTTTAAGCAGTTTACAGAGTCCCATGCAAAAATTTAAGTGATCTTGACTCAGTTTTTGTATTTATGAATTTTTCTGTAATCTTTATATTTATAAATTATTTAAACAAAATATCAATGAAATCATTAATTTGAGTTTTCATTATTTGTATAAAAATGAATTCTAATTTTTAAGTTACACTTTACTATTCATATTTATATGGCTCTGCCTAATTTTTCATTTCGAAGTAAGTCTCCATTATTTTAATCTTTTATTAAAATATTAATCAAAAGTTTTGTTTTTATTTTGTATGGCACTCTGTAAATTGCTTAAATTTTTATTTACTTATATGTTGTGACAGGATCCTTGAAAAGAGGCTCACAATTNTTTAATTCTTTTACGTAAAGCATTTAAATGTTTAGAATCGTCAAAAATATTTACATCCAAATTAATATTGCTTTTTATACTAATATTTAATTTTTTATCTAATTTTTGTGTATCATTTTTTAATAAGATAGATGGCAATTCTTCCAAAATACTGCTAAATCTAGTATCTAATCATATATACAAACATTTATTTATAAATCATACATAAATTAGAAACAATATGATTTAAATTACCATTTATATTTTGACTATTATTACTAAATAAATAATCCTTTTCATTATTTAACTGAGTAGTGGTAATACCTAAAAAATTAATTGTTTCTCTAACAATAGGTTTCTTTTTTCAAATTTTGGAATATACATTACCTGTTCTCCTCATTTCTGTTACTGAATCTAAAAATATATAATCTTTTTTATCATTCCTTACAGGGATGTTTTGTGGAGGTTCATTTTGTCCTTTTGAATGAAACTTAGTTGTGCTAGAATCTATTAAAATAAACTTACGATTAAATAATAAGATCATAATCACAACTTTTTTTTTAAATACCAATCTCTGATTTTGTTTTTAATTTAAGTTCATTCTTGTCCAATCTGATACTTGTTTTACTGTCTGAGTAATTAATTATGAATCTTATTAATACAAAAATATCTTTATATTAAAATTTACCTTTTAATAATTTATTTACGACAAATTCTTGAAAACTTTGAATGAAATTAATATATTCATTTTTCCATTCAATATCAGTAAGTTCTCGAGCTAAAATTTTTAATATTGTTATAAATGAATAAATAAATAAATCATCATATTAAGTACCTGTAACATTTTTCGTAATTTTATCTTTATTGTTAAGATAATCTTCAAAACTTGTAATAAAATTATTAACTTCAATATTATCACTAAGTTTGGTTCTATTAGTTTTCGAAACGATTTCTTCAAATTTTTCTTTAATAGTTTCAGGAGCTTATGGCAATTTATTGTTTTGATTATTAAACATTGTATTAAAAATTGAAATGAAAAAAAAAATTACCTTTTTGTTTTTTTGTTGCTTTTATTTTATTTCTAAATAAATTATCAATTTTTTTAATTAAATTAAATTCGTTATCAGTCCATTTCGAATTATTGTCATAATCATGTAAAAATTTTATAAAATATTTCATATATTCAGTTTCTATAATTCATAGTTGAATTTTAAAACAAATTTAAATGTTTATTTAAATAAATTAGAAAATAAAAATTAAATGTACCTCGTAATAATTTTACATCTGTTAAATTAAGATATTGTTCATATTTTTTCAATATATTAAAATTAATAAAAATATTTGAA
>CM008230.1:10775028-10791843 GCA_002278615.1 Pogonus chalceus | reverse complement strand
ATAAACATGGCACAGCAAGAACTATAAAAGTAATTTAGGTGACGACAGGGTCAAAAAATTGATCTATTAGGATCTTATATCTAAGAGTGATTTATTTAATTATTTAAAATATGTTTTATTTGGCAATGGATAGTTAAACATCGTGAAAGTATTAAATAAATTTAATAAATTATCAATAAAAATATTTGCTGTAAGTTCAAAGTTTTTATTAAAATTGCTTACTACAGTTTTTGCTTTTGATATTATCAAAACATTGAAAATATATTAAATGTTTTAGTGTTTTAATTTATTTATCTAAAAAATTTTTTAGACTTTAGGTAATTACAAATTTAATTTATAAACTCATAAAAAAGTGTACCTACACAATTAAAAAAAAATTAAGAACCAAATTGTCTATCTGAGAAATTAAAATAACATGATTTCTATTACTACGGTGCTACATAGAAATCATTTAAATTTGACGGAGAATTTAACTTTAATGGAAGAGTTTGAAGTTACTACTTTACTTTATTCAATAATTATTTAAAAATTTCAACTAAACATTAAATTTTAGAAAATAACATGATTATTTATTAAAATAATAATAACACTGAACTTGATATCTTTAATTCTACACGGAGAAAATTATATGGTAAATACAATCATCTGAGTATTGTAAAAATTTGCTAATCGTCTTTAATGAGTGATTACTATTT
Source organism: Pogonus chalceus (assembly GCA_002278615.1). Taxonomy (NCBI): domain Eukaryota; kingdom Metazoa; phylum Arthropoda; class Insecta; order Coleoptera; family Carabidae; genus Pogonus; species Pogonus chalceus. The sequence goes on along the minus strand of CM008230.1, from coordinate 10,791,148 downwards.
TTATTATTAAATCTATTACTCTAGTGGTTGAATTTACCATAAAATTTTTTTCCGTGTATATGACTGACAATGAGTTTGAAACGACTAATTTGTGGTACTTTCAGAGTTAGCTTTAGCATTTAAAAGAAGCTGATAATATAAGATTTTACTTTAATATCTTTATTTTTGATTGAAACGAGTGATAGATAGATTCAAATGGAGAAGCTAACAAATGAAGTTAAGAGTTTTACAACAGTTATTAAAGCAAATGATTGTATTACATATAAGTTATGTAAATTAATAATTTTGTTAAGCATTCAAATATTTTCAAATGAAGTAAAGTTTGATAATATTTGAATATGAAATTAATATACATTAGACATAAATAATTCGGTTTACTTATTGTACTTGCAAAATCTAAATTCAAAGTTTTGTTCAAAATTAAATTACTAATGATACGTCAGCAATTTATTATAAAGTTTTAACATGCCAAACATTTAAAGCGCATTACTAAAACATAACGAAGCAAGAAGGAGCTGACAGATGTCTGAATGAAAACATGGCTGCTAACCGTTTGACGGGTTGGCTTTATTTGATATTATGTACTTGAATTCATCTTTATCCTCATCAGCTTTTAATACTTGGATAACGACAAACAAAAAAGTAAATATCATGTTAATAATAATAAATTTGAATATTAGAAAAAAAGTAGGTAGATTCGTTAAAGGTAGGGATTTAGTAATGTCGAGTGCGGCATATAATTGCCTCTCACTTGTTCGCCATAAATCTTCTTTCATGAAGAGAACGTTACCGTTGGGAAATGGCTACCCTGCGTCGAGAACATGCGTTATACGATGTTTTATAAAAGTATTTTAAGATGGCAGGATATTAAGGTGAATTTATATGGTTTTTTTCAAAACGTGCAGGTACATAGTAATTTTTTGTAGCCACTTATTAACTTGTTATAAATTACGCCATCAATATTTTATGCAGGATAAATTTGGACAGAATTACTTTCTTTATTATAATATTAATTTATATTGCACACAATATTACTTATTGAATAATTTATGATTATAAATTTAATTATTTCCCATGCTTTTAAAATCTAACAAAATATTCTTTTGCTAAATCGTTTCAACATCTGAAATTACTATTTGAAGCAAGCTGTCACTCATTTATAATTAAAATTTACAGTTACTTAATGAATGTGACTTGTATATTTCGAACTCAGTTTGAATCCACTGGTTGCTTCAAGGCCCTTTAGATGGTAAAAAAACTTTTCAGCAACTTGAAAGAATAATGGAAAAGAGTTCCATTACTGACCTTTGCTTACTGCTCATTCTTAATCTTCAAGCGTTGGCGTGACACATTTTTGATCATAAAAACATTTATTTTTATTACAAGTATTTTCTATCTCTAGTTCACTATGCACACAAGTAACTGTATTCCGCTATTAACAGTACATCTAGAGGCACACAGATAGATTTTGTTTCAGACGCGACGTAGGCGCCGAACAAACTACGCGCACCTATCGTCAAAAAAATTTATACCTTAATATCACCAAACTTTTTTTATTTTATTTTATGTATAAATAATATTTGTGTCACTAAATCATTTTAATCCATAAATAATCTATTTGTGTATAATTAAACCCAAAATGAAGAGTTAAACACAGACAGATAATAAAACTGCTAAATTTCTTATTACTTGATCTTGCTAAACTTTGACATTATAATTTTGATTTTATTTGAGATTAAGTAAAATTTAAGTCAACAAATAGTTTGTTCATCCGAAGATAATGTATTATTTATTAATAAGTTTTCTAAATCCCTAAATTATCCCAATAGATCCTTAAAGGCTACGTGCGGCTACTGTCGTTTCATCTCTTCTACTTTTTTTTTTTGATTTTTATTGATTTTTAAAACAGGGCGTCCATTTTATCTTATTGTTAGAATTTTACTTTTAAAATCAATTCACAATAAATATCGTTGTCTAAAATAATTACTACTTTAACTATATATTTGTTTTGGCAAATTAGCTTGTCACATTTTAAAAATCAACGGCACATATTAATCTTTGTTTTAAAATATTTAAAACATAAATAAAAATAAGATTTATATTTTTGAGTAGATTTTGATACATTTACAGAAACAAAAAGTTAAAAGGCCAAAGATTTATCATCAAAGTTTAACTATATTATTATTTAAAAAGAAGCATAAAAACCCTGATACAATCTATGTTACATTATATTGTTGACACTTTATTGCAACATAATTCATTTTATCTTATGCGTTGTATATTTTTGTAGTTCTATTTAATCTCAAAAATTTATAAGTTTCGTTGATTTTAATCAAACTTTTAATTAGTATTACTTTTATAATTAGCTTGCCCTTGTAAAAATTAATGTCACATTCATTTAATAACGATGATTAACTATTTTTTAATATTTCTATGGAATAACTTCTAGTTAGTCATCGGAAAATTATACAAATTGATTTTGATTATTTAAAGTTTCATGAATAGAATTTGTTTTTAACTCTCACCATTTCTTTAATCTAATACTACATAAATGCATAAATCATATATCTCCAAGAATTGCTTTATATCGATATTAATAAATTTGAAAATATAAATAAGTTTAATAAAACAAAATATATTAATATATTTATATTAAATTTTCGAATAAAATGCATGTTAATAATAGATTATTTCCAAATAATGGACGTAAATATAAATTATAATATTATCTATAGATTAAATTAATAACAAAATATCGGAAATATTAGAATTTTTCATTGAATATTTTTGACATAATTCATGAGATCAATTGCATTAAATCAGCTATATAACAATTTATTTATGTAGTTTAGATTAGATAATACTGATAGGATATGAAACTAGAAATGATATTGCGTAATTTGTTGATTTAAATCTACATAAATTAAAGCAACAAAGCTCATTAAATGTAACTCTTTTGATAATGAAGTAATTTCCGCTTATGAGAATGTTCCATTTACATATTTTTTTGTAAAATCTGCATAATTACAAGCATATGGAAATTCGATATTAAAAAAGTTTGCTCTATAAAACAGCCACTTAGATGACTTTGGACATGTGTATACGTTTGGCTACACGGAACAACTTATGAAATAGTTTTGTAATCACTTCCCCTTTGTTTCAAACTGTTCCCCATGGTCGAGACCTTGCTAGCTTCATAACAATGCAATATGCATGCTTTTATAATCGCGTTAATGTGGTAAACTTTAGCTTACAACAAAACCCGGAAGATGGCTACGCTCCTTCCGTTGCCTACGTACTCCATACTGCACTATGCGAGTATATATATTTACTAATGGTACGATATTACACTTTAGAGGGGACCAAATCCTTTATTTTAACACATTTGCATTATTGAAATTTTACCCATTATTATTACTACTCCAAACATGTGTGCACCTTAAATTTTAATATATGTATATCTACTTAACCTGCAATACGAATTAAGAATAAGTCAGTTTTTTTATTTAAATGTTCATATTATAAATTATATTTATGTTTCAGATAAAATTGTTTTTTAATTGAATATTTAAAATTTCATTGAATGTGTTTCAAAAATAAAATACGAAACAAAAATTATTTGTTTGCCTATACAGGGTGTAAAAAATAGAAACAAAATCACATCAAATACCACGAAAATGTAAAACAAACAGTATAGAACACATATATTCAAAAAAGGAAATAATAACTCTCTTCGATTTAAAAATATCATGGATAACAGTTATAGATTAAAATGACAGTTTTTTTGCCAAAAAATTATTAAATATTCTATTATATATCCGATGATATTAATAAATATATACAAAAATAAATTACAATTTTCGTAATCTTTGTATTAGATTTATCAAAACTCTTTTTTGGAGCTATAAAGCAAACAAGTGCAATTAATAAATCTATATATTTTATTTTATTTTAATTTCTAAAACGATAGTTAATTTATAACAGATTAATCAAAAATGCAACAACAAAGAGAGTTAAACAGATAAAGAATAATATAACGACAAATTGAAGTAAAATAAAATAAATAAAATTTGAAAATAATTATAATTATAGATTAGAAATAAACTCGAGGAAAAAAAATCACCACTTGGAAATGCACCAAAAATGGCAAAACTTCAAAGTACCATATCTCGGTTGCATTTAGTCGAAATTGGATTAATTTTTGAATTCTGATAACTATGAAGTCTTATCTTTAAAGTGATAGTAATCAATGTGATATCAAGTCCATTCTACTCCCTCCCACCCCCTAAGAAATAAAATGTACCTGATGCTAAAACATGACCAACTTTGGCAGCTTGTACGCAGTGCTAAAAAAATTGTGGATTCAATTGGCCAACAAAGCAATAAAGTTTAATCATTTTCCAATACATTTCGCAAAATTTCAAGTACCAGTGATGATTTTTTATTTAAAATAGTTTAAGTTTCCATCTAATGAGAAATACATTTTTCCTTATTTAAGCACTAGTTTTTCTTATTGAAATAATTATTTTAGCTTTGATCTCTACATATTAATATATTTTTTTATCATTTATTGATAGTTATTTACAGCTTTTCATATAGAAAAAAGTAAAACAGTGAATTAATAAAAGTGTACCTTTTCTGTCTTTTTTAATAAGTAAAATATTTTCTAAAAATAACATAATATATTTATTATATAAAAATAATCTAACTCCCACTTTTACCTTATAAGAATCTAATTTCTATACTTTAAATTAAGAACCAATTTAGTAATATTATCAAAAATTTGGTAAAAATTATACTATAATTAATACAGTTTAATTTTTATTCAGATTAATGTTGTAAAAAATTATTTCATTCTAAAAACAAAATTATTTTAGATTCTTTTAATGATTACCTTTAAAAAATCAAGAGTGTATTAAATATATTAAAACAAATAAAAACAAAAGATGAATGTAAGTAATGACAATTCATTACTGATCTCATGTACCTAGAAATAAGAAATTTAACTTTTAGGTCGCGTGAAATCTATTTGCATAACCTTTCTGAGCATTGAACAGTAGTTTAGATACCCTTTAATCTCACCAAATATAATTTCATTTGAACAATATCAAATAGTTATTTGTGTCTAGCTTTATCAGTTAAAGCTATCTTTTACAAATTTCAAATCAAATTACTGTCAAAAATACAAATGTGAAAGTAAAAATCACTTACAATTAGTCAAAGTAAAAACTTCAAATTCTGGAACTTAGCATTGAAGTACCAGTTCTTAGATATATAAAATTTAGTTTGCATTATTGTCAATAAAATATGTAATATATAATATTTATCTGTCTTAATTTATTAATCAAAATATTATTAAGATTTTATTTGAATTTATTATAAAGTACGCAATAGTCTCTACATATTTGAACCAAATAGAAGATATATTTTTTATAAAAGTCTGTAGATAATAAACACCTTGAAACGGCATCCATCTTGCATGTACTCACTAATGGAACTTGGAATACTTTTTACTTCTCTTTGGAAAGCATTAGTGTTGACGAATGCACGAGATCGAGAAAAAAAAAACCATGAATATCATTGGAATCAGACAGACATGCACTTAATGAGTACGTTTCTACGAGCGTGTTTTTCTATAAAAACATAATATTACAGAAACTTAACAGTTCATATAATGTTAATTTGTACATTCAATAAATTTTAAATAATGAAAATAAAAAGAAGTGTAAGTATTATTTTCCATGAATAAAGGAGACAAGCATTAATTTTAAATTCATTTAACGTTAATTGCCACTAGAACAAAGAAATCTCTGAATATCTTTTAGTTCATTACAAGAGAGAAAAATTTCACACAATTTCAAACTACTGTAATACAAGTTAAGTCTTTTATTTATTATAGTTTTCATTTTCTCACTTAACTTAATTCTTATGTAATTAGTTTTTGTGTTTTAAATTAAATTTACTGCACTTAAAATTTTCTATATATTTACTTAAAAATTACATTTATTTAACAAAAACTTAATACATTCATATAAATAGTTTGCATAAAAAATAATTAGTATTTAGTCAAATTTAATTTCAAAGAATGTCTTTTTACTATAAATCAAGTTTCTTCATAATTGTTTTCTTTTATTATAAAATATAAAAAGTTTAAAAGCTTTCTAAATTATTAATATAAAGAAAAGAAAATTATTTTTTTCTTTATTGTCAATTTATATAGTTTTTATAAGAATTATAGTTTTATAGATGATGTAATTAGTCAATAATGCTGTTTGATTTAATGTTTCAATTTCTGAAGCTAATTTGAATCAAATATTAAAGGTTTAAATATCGTCTATTATTACATTTTTATTTGGAAATAACGTAAATGTATATATGTTATATATAAAAAACTAAATCTAAATAATAATAATAATCTTAATAAACCAAAAAAAAAAAACTATAATCGTAATAATTTAGTTAATATAATAAGTGGATACATTTTATTGTAACTTTTTTTACAAGTTTGTTATACTTTTAGTAACTCTGTATTAATGATCACTTTTAACATTTTAGTTTCGATTTATTTATTAAAAACTTCGTAATTATAAATATAAGTTGAATAATTTTATTCGTAATTACAGTTTCTACAAGAAAAAGAAACTCTAGTAATTGTTTTAAAGCAAATGGAGCAGCAGAAGTAGTACAAATTCTAGTTGAGCTAATAATCTAAAGCTGACTGTCACTTATTTTAAATATATAAATAAGACTTACAATTGTACAGCACGCTTCAAATTATAAGCTCAACTAGACTTTATACCACTTCTGCTGCTCAAGATCCTTCAAAACATAATATTAGAAAGTGATAAAATGAATAGAATTTCAGCGAGAGAAAAATGGATAGAAAAAAACATTCACAATTAGTTTTTACTGTAATATTTTTCAAAATACCATGAAATTATTGATACTTTTGTTAAATTATTGTTAAAATATTATAATAATACGCTGGAAAAAATTATTCTGGGATTAAATTTTGACAATACTAGAATTATTTTTTCATTATTTCTAGATGTACATCAAGTCAGAACAATTTAATAAATAAAATTTTTCTTTTACGGACAGTTTATTTCAATAAAAATATAGCTGGCATTACATGTAGATATTACAACGGTTTATTTTATATATTTTAAATTAAAAATTAGATTTTAAATCGAAAAATCTTCACTTGAATTATAAATGACTGAAAGTATTCATAATACTTTACAATATTAAATAATCTGGATAAAAATTCTGTAACAATTTGTATATACCGACGTTCGACAGTTGCGTGTTGTCTTCATCAGACAACATAATAAGTTAATAAGTAACATAACAAAGCCAATATGGGAAAAAATTCAATACTAGCAACCATATTTTATGTTATTTAGCTTCTTTTATTAGTATTATGTTATGAATTTTGTAGCGAGTTATGTTCTAAATTATATCAATTTGAATTGCATGTAACTTTTGAAATCATGCTGAACTTCATAACTATTAATTTGGAATACTTCAATTAAATACTATATTTATTTACACTCGAGATTGAAAATATTCCTAAACTCAATGCTGAAAAAATAAAACAGTCATAGAAATTACATTTAATGGAATAAGAACGATTTATTACCAATAGAATTAAAAAGGATCCGTGAGACCGTGAACAAGAACATCAAAAGATTTTTATTGAGTTGTAGTAAAGTTTTAAGTATATTTACTGTAAGAAAAGAATTAAAATTCCGGTTACAAGTCATGTATAGCTAGAAAAATACAATTCATAAGCAAGGTAAATTGAAAAAAAAGTATCATTTGCAAAACACCCCTAAATTTTGGAAGAAAGATTTCCATCACAACCGAACATGTTATATCTACTTTAGTCCGTGAATAACATTTTCTTTCTAAATTTGGAGATTTAAATATAGTTTTGCAATATGGACCCATTATTTTTCTATTAACCTGGCATACATATTGCAGTTTTCGAGCAACATATGATTTCTAACCTACAGTTTTTAATACTCTACTTACAGTAAATACACTTAAAACTTTATCAAAATTTGTCTCCAATACAGGAACTATTTGTGATGCTCTTGTTTTAAGATTATTTTAAATTATATTTATATAAAATATTTATACAAGTGCTGTTAGTTATTTTGAACGATCATTTCTTTGTAGATTATCCATTCTTTTTAAACGTTGTTTAATTTATAGTATCGATATTTTACTTCAATTAAAGTTATTTACTATTTGGTGATATGACTTTACTTTCTATGCATGTTCATTATTCTCTTCGCTACTATAGTTTCTTTGCTTCTAATAGAACCAATTTTGATTTTGTCCTAATAAAATTGATTAAAACAAAAAGTATTTTAATATTTCAGTAAAATCTATAAAACATGCATAAACATATTTCTCTTGCATTTAAACATGTTTCTCGGAAAACTAATATTATAAAACTCCGAAATACGAATACTTTTATTTCAGAGAATTTAGAATTCATTTAAATTGAAGTACTTACTGGATTTAATAAAATATAATAGTTTCTATGACTGTTCTACTTATTCAGCATTGAGGGTAAGAATACTATCACTCTTCACTGTATCTTGATGTATATGTTGATGAATTTACCGATTTGGACAATATAAAACTTGTCGCAAATAAATGTACTTTCATTAATTCCCGGTTATTGATATGGAATAACATCTTGGACATTAAAAAAAAACAGTCACAAATCTTTGTATTAGTTTTAAAAGAATTTTTGAGGTCATCAGCTAATATCGTCAATTAATTTGTTTAGAAACGATAAAAAATGTATAATTGGCATTGAACATAATTTAAATAAAAAGATAAATGTTTTTGTTCAAAATATTATATAAAGAAAAATAAAACGATATTGCAAAGATAGTTGAAAGATATTTTGTAAGCATGAAGTACAAGTAGAACGTAAGCATCTAAAATACAAATCATCCACGAACAGTAGCTGTAACGTCGTAGTACGCCGAACGCGAATGTTGCCTATGGAATTTAGAATTCCGTGTCACCATTCATCATTTCCTTGTCCTTTCATTTAATAGTAGGTGGGGTAGTATAGTAGGTAGTTGGCCAACCGGGCTGTAAACTATAATACGTTGAAGAGACCATACTCGTTGTTCGCATAGCAGAAAGGAATGCGTTGTCGCTGCTAACTTAAAACACCCCTTGTGCTTAGGAATTCGGAAAATATTAAATGTTATTTTAGCAGATATATCACTGAACCATATTTCTCAAAACGGAACTTCCATTGACGTTATGAAATTATTTATTTTATTTTTTATAATAAAATTTATATTATATCTCAATGTAGCAAACTTTTTACATTTTTTAGGATACATACACATGTCTAAGTCTATTAAAATTATTTTCAAGTAGATTAAATTTATTGTTTTTATTTTCAAATAATCAAAAAGTTTTTTTTTTAACTAATATAAATCTGCTAAATTTTACTTATAAAGGTTCTGTTAAAGCAACTACAAAAGATTAATAATTTTTCTGCAAATTTTACAAATAAAGTTGCAAATATTTAAAAATTTGATAAATATTTAATCAAAAATAAAACCAATTATTATAAAATAAGAAATAAATAAAGTTATAGGCTCCAATATTATATATAGCTTCTAAATCAAATTTAACTATAATTTGATTGCAAAAGTATGATTAAAAATTAGACATATAGTTATATTTTTTATGAAATACAAATAATATTTTCTATTAAATTATAGTTTAGTTTAGATAATAATTTACCTATTAAATGCATTAAAATGATATTATTTGTTAAAAACAATAAAAGTAATATAATAGTTAACTTTTCTGAAAAATTAGTTATATTTTTCGTACGACATTGTGTAAAATCTAGTTTATATACCTAATTGTTGACAAATAGAGTTTAATTTATTATTTCCTAGGGATTTTTTTTTTGTAATTTATTCCTCAGTCAAATATAATTTGATTATCAAATTTTAAGTGTGCAAATTAAATTTAATTTATATTTTTAATCAATTTATATTAAAAATTCTTCGAATGAAAATAAACTATTACTTTACTCCCTAGATACATATATAACTAGTACTGGAAAACATTGTAATATTGTATATAAGTACAAAATTTTGTATGATGAAAAAAAAGTTATATATTTGAAACTTAACCAAGTGTTTTATTTAATTTATACTTAATTTGAAGAGAAATATATACTCAATAATTAAACCAGTTATATAAAGATAATAATAATCAATACAAAAGTATTATTGCTAAGTTTATTAACAGCAAAAGTCATTTAAATATGATTGCGATTCTTTTATTTTTTATCTGGTAAATATTTTACAGAAAAGCTATATATTTACGTTCTCCGTAAAGAATCTCGTTTTTCAAGCCATAAATGTATGAAAGAAAATTTTAGATGAATTAAATGTAATTCCTGCGTAAACCTAATTCAATTATGCCAACTGTCTTTTATGGAAACGGTAGCGGTAACCATCGATATTTCAGCATCGGCAGCAGATTCATAGAACGGGCATGCGGCGGCTGGCGGTCACAGTTATTGGCCGTAGAAGCTTCGATTTATTGCAGCGCGTTCCGATAAAATATCTATAGATATCGCCATTTATCTCTAATATAAAATAATTACAGCTGGAACGCACACCACCGTTACTTTTGCTACCCCGGCTTCAGATGCGAAAACCATTTTGCCAAGACAGCTGATCGGGACACATATGCTGTCGATGACTATACCAATTTTATGGGATATTTTCACATTTTGAATTTTCTGCCAATTACACAAAATTTATATTTATCGATATTTCATTTTTACTTTGCTTTCTTTCATGCAAATAACAACAATTGTAATTTTTTAGCTATATTAATTAAATGATTTATATATCATTGTAACATCATTTTAAAATGTAAACTTAATTAAGTTGAAATGTCACCGTTAAAAAATGAACAATATCGCACCGAATCTTGACAGCTAATACATTTCGTTTCATGAAACTGAGCAGGGAATTGGACACAATTTTCTCCTCACTTTTAACATTGACGTTGAAAATTAATTAACATTCACGATAACACTAACAATTTTATATTCGTTCAAATCATACACGAGATGTTGAATTAAATTAATCATTATGACGTTATTTAATTATTTTTATTAATGTAAAAGATATTTAAATGATTGCGCAGATTATAAATTTATTACCAACTTTTCATTCAATAGTTAATAGAGAATATATATTTTTTAATAAATAAAATATGATGACTTAATAAATAAATAATAATTCTTTTTATTGATTTAATAAAAAAATAACTATTACATTAATAATATGTTTTGAAACAAAAATTAAGTACATATTTACAGTACTTTTAATATAACGCAAATTTTTACTACTCAAATTTCTATAACGCCTAAAATATTGCAACTAATGTTTTTAGTAAAACGCGATTCTTTGTAAGAAGTGCCAATAGTTATTTGTGTATTAAGAGCGCAAAGTNTTGTAGTTAAACTGAACACAATTGATTTTTTAATATCTTTTTTTTATAAATTAAACGAACTTTATTTTATAATAATAAAAAAAATCATTTGTCGTTATTTTCTATTCTTACTGAGCTATTCAATCTAAACTAAATCTAAGTATTTTTAATTTCGTTTTTGTAAACGAATGCCCTATTTTATTTCTATACTCCTTAGCAGGGCATATTTTATTTGGTTATGTAATATACTAACAGAGCAATTATATGACAGATTGACTTGTGAAGGTAATAAATGTGTAGGTAACGACAGTGGTATTAATTTTTGACTAAACATTTCCATTAAGATTGTAAACAAGTAACATTTTATAAAAATTTGGACAGTGAGCGTTTTTTCTACTTTATCGCTCTAGAGCGGCAAAGTACTATTTTGCGCTCTAGAGCGGTAAAGTACCATTTTGCACTCTGGAGCGGCAAAATACCATTTTGCACACACAAAAGAGGGCGCAAAACGCCTACTTTGTATAGTGACTGTAGAAAAAAGTATAAAACAAAGAAATTAAATCTGCTTTATCCACATAGATAAATTTGTATTATTACATTTGATAAATTACAAGTACACAACACAATTTACTAAATCAATTGCAATGACTTCGGTAAATTATACATCGGTCAAACCAAACGGGCCCTGGAAAAACGCATCAAAAAACACAAAAATAATTTCAAACTAAGGGGAACTAAAGGGAGCACATGTTAAATTACCAACATACTTTAAATTAGGCTGATCCTCACATTTTAGACAGAGAAAGAGACATTTCTGAAATGCTCCACATAAAAACCCAGACCCATACACTAAATAAACAGTGTGATACTGAAAAACAAAAACAAAATTTACGATAAAATATTTTTTAATAATTCTAAAACTCACTTCATAATTTATTATTTTAAATTGTTTTTGTTCAATATTTGGTTTTTTTTTTAGATTTACAAAGTTTTTTAAAAAAAATTTTTAAGTTTCTTAGTTTCATAATGTTTTTCAAAATTTTAAAATATTTTTGATCTCCATTTTGTGTTTTTTAAATCTTTAAAAGTTAAAAAGTTTTTTTTTAAATCTGACTAATCATGGTTATTTGAATGCTTATTTTATTATTTTAACTTTATTTATTGAAATTTTAACAATTGACTAATCTTTGTAATTTAATATTTTTATTTCGACAGGTGACTTTTTAATCTTTAAATTCTATAATNTTTTTTTTTTCTACTGCATATATCGAGCGTCTATTTTTTATATTATTCAGGAAATTCAACGATAAATGTTTCATTATAATATAAATTTTTTCCTATAATGTAAGGACAAATATTTAATACAGAAGTTGTTTTTAATGATATGCGCCGATCTTGTTAAAAGATATAGGTAAATTAAAATTTTCATCTTTAAGCAATTTACAAAGTGCAATGCAAAATAAAACAAATAACTACTTAACACTTTGTGTTGTTCTAATTGTTATTAAATTTTAAAGAAGATTAAAATAATGAAGACTTACTTTAAAATAAAATGAATTCGATATGAGAAATTAGACAGACCTATGTACATATTAATTATGAAGTGTAGGCCTTTTTTTAGGTCCGTGCAGCTAGCAGCTCGAGTGTGAATTATGTGCTATTTATGTGCTAATTTTGGCCGATCTCCAAAATTTTTGTGCTCAACTAGGTGCACGGCGAACCAATTCCACTGCGAACATGTAAATTAAAATATAAATCGACCCGAATTATGTGCTAATTATGTGCTTTCAAGATATCAACAGCTTTTGCACAAATTACGCATTTTTTTGGCAAATACCCATTTTTTAAAATTATCACGTAATCTGAAGAAAATCTGAAATGACCTAAATTTACAGAAAAATTACCCAAATTATGTGCTAATTATGTGCTTCCAAGATATCAACAACTTTTGCACAAGTTATGCATTTTTCGGACAATATCAATTTTTAGAAATTTTCACATGATTTAAAAAAAAATTCAAAATAACCTGAATTGAACAAAAAATTTACCCGAATTATGTGCTAATTATGTGCATCCAAGATATCAACATCTTTTGCACAAGTTATGCATTTTTCGGAAAACATCGATTTTTTAAAATTATCACGTGATAAAAAAAATTAAAAATAACCTTAATTGAACAAAAAATTTACCCGAATTATGTACTAATTATGTGCTTCCAAGATACCAACAACCTAACCTAACTTAACCAAATCTAACCTTATCTCGATGAGCACAAAAATTAGGGAGATCGGCCAAAATTAGCAAATAAATAGCACATAATTCTGAGCAAAAAAAAATATTTTTTTTGCAACACTCGAGCAGCTAAATGCACGGACCTCTCATTTTTATACGAATAACAAAAATTCAAATTAATGATTTCATAAATATTTTATTTAATTAACTATTAAATATTAAAACAAGATTATAGAGAAACTCATAAACAAGAACTAAGACAATGTTACTTAAATTAAAGTTATTTGTTTTATTTTACATGGCACTCTGTAAACTGCTTAAAAACTTTTGTATTAAATTATTTATCCTAATATTTAAAAGGAAAAGTTTATGGAGTACTGAAGATTTTACCATTGAATTTCTATATAACAAAAAAATTATTTTTAAAATACAGTCCTATTTAATAAAACATAGAAAAAATAAATGTTGGCATAACAATAAACATCACAAATATATTACTTAAGATTATTTGCGTAGCGTAGAAAATTGCTTGTAAGCATTATACAGTGCGTAACTTATTACATAACCGCGTTTTAATGGATTCTACTGAGTTAATTGTTAATTTTTTGCTAAATATTAATTATTATCAATACTATGATATAATAAGAAAACTAAAATTATATTTATGTAAAGTGGTAATATGGAAATAAAGAGATATGAACATTTTAAAATTAGTTTCACTTAAGAAAGTAACATTAAATTTAAACTAACACTTTAAATCCATATATTTCAACTATAAAACTTTACTTATACCAAAACTCTGAAAATTTTATTTCTATATATCGACAAGGCTATGTAATGTTAAAATTTAAGCTTCAGTATTTGAAGCTAATTATTACTGACTTAGTAATTTTCACTTTGACATTTGTTTCCAACCCCAATTTAAATTTGAGAAGATAAGCCAAAGTTATTTCAGTGGTACTAAATATTAAATAAACAGAATATATTTATTTTTAACATAATTAATAAAAATTGATATCAGTTTGGATAATATTGAAATCATGTTTTATATCATTTGAAGCTACGTGTTATTTATTTTAAATCAAAATTTGCCTACACGAATTTTCATTGAATATTCTAAATAGTTGCAATTCAAAAAATGCAACAAATTTACTATATCTTTTCTTTGAAAAATATAATAAATATATGTAAGTATCTACAAATAATCTATTATAATTAAAAATTATTTTGGAATTCTATAAATAATTTAGCGTATGAAGACGAACATTATTTTAACATTTCTTTTAAAAATATATTTACCCTTTTACCTTCTAACAAATATTTATAATTTAATTAAGATTTTGGGTTTTTATCTTCATATGTAATTAAAAAAAACAATTTTATGTTAATTATTTATACCCTTAACACAAAAATCTTTAACTTTATTCTCATTTGAATAAGAAAAAAATAAATCAAAATACAATAATAACAAAAAAGAAATAACAAAGTTAAAGCAAAAATTGTAAAAGAATTCTAATTATATGCAAAATAAGTATACAACATTTGAAAAATAAAAATAAAAAAAGTTTGCATTTAAAGAATCGTCTCCCAGTCCGTATGCAAATGTCATTTGCATTGGCCTGATAGAAATTCCAATTTCATTCCGCATATAAATCCAGTGTGAAGATCGTATTTTCATTTGTCTAATTTAAGAGACCATTTTGTCATTTGTGGCTAGAATTTATACCACATCACAATTCATATAAAACCTCTTTTTTTTACGTAACCTCAGAATATGACAAATAAAAATGCACCTAATTATGCATTTCAAAATTACTAGTTTTCTATTTGCAAAAAATTTAGCATTTTATATACATATGTACATACTTGTGCAAAGTCCATGTTTTTTAAACATACAATACATTTAAATTATAGTTATTGCAATAAAAATACTTTAACCTTATTATTAAATACGATTTTTTGTAATGTTTATTTTTAAAATATATTTAAAATGAATAAAACATACCTTTAAATATCTGAACTCTGCACAAAATATTCACATGTTGAAAATATATTGACAGAGACACACACTCAACTGAACACATGCCATTATCGTTCTTGAACTAATACGTGCAAGTTACTTATTGTATTGAATAATAGCGTTACATTGAATTTATAAATGAATATAAACAAAGATACATATATGTAGTTCTATTATTTGTCCTTTTCTTTCATTTTAATTATCTAGAAAATTAAACAATTTTTTTGATTTAAATATAATGATTTTTAACTAAAACATACAGTGGAGGACAAAAGTATTGGCACACCCATAATATACGAATAAAATTATAAATAAATGGCACACAAGTAAAATAATTAATTTAATCTTTTAATATAACTA
>CM008230.1:10712255-10744622 GCA_002278615.1 Pogonus chalceus | reverse complement strand
TACCAAAAATTCTAAAATAAAACATTAATAAATCATATTATTTAGAAATATTGGTTATTTCTGAAACAAAAACATTGTTTAGGAATAGGATCAAAGATTGATACTTATTTTATTACATATAGTTAATTTATTTAATATCTTTAATTAAGTTTCTTAGATTCCAAATATCATTTAGTTTTAATGTTACCGAGGATATCGACAGTTCAGACACAAAAGATTCTTTTCAATAATATTATTTAATTTAGTAACATAAATCTATTCCCAACATTGGGAATTGTGGAAAAAAAGGTAAGTTTTAACAATAGCTTTGTTATCAGATATCAAGTATTGTCTACATATCGAACATGTGACAAATTATATGTGACACCTACAAATTACATATCACCTTTAGGCTACGATCACAATACAAATTGTTCATAATGGCTTCCGTCCAATAAAATCTTATATTTATTGAAAATGATAAAATTGTCAATGTTTTTTATCGTTTTCAAGATATATTTATTTTTTACGTTAAAACTTTATTCAAATACTTTGATAAAATATATCATTTAAATAATACTATAAAATTTACCGATTTTTAATTATTTTTTCATTATTTAATAATAAAATATTAACAAATAATTAAACACACACTTATACTTTCCTTGTTACTAAAAGAAAAAAATATTCAATTCAAAAACTATTCTAAATAAAAATTATGGCATAAAAATTCATTCAACAAAAATATATTCAATCCAATAAATTACAAGTAACGCATTATCAGCTATTATTATTTATAGATAAAAGAATCTTAAACAAAATATTAAATTTTATTAAAGTTCAATAAAGTAATTCATATTTTTTATAAATTTGGATTTAAGTATGTTGTTAAATAGTTAAATTTCTGCAAAATCCTTTATGCTAATCGATGATATTGTAAAATATAATAAAACAAATAGTATCATAAAAATTTTATTATTATTAAAGAAGTATGTAAAATCAATTGAAATTGTTATTATAAATACATTTTTTAAATCTTTATTAGTAATAAATTAATAAAACATTAAAGAAAATATGAAGTTTTATCTTTATTAGTTATTAAGTTATTGTCGTTTATTTAAAAAATAAACGAAAAAGGTAAAATATGATCTTTTTTATTGCTCCTTAATTAACAAACTAACTAATTACATATGAAGTAATATTACACACATTCGTTTCGTTTATTTATAAATAATACATACCTAATATTGTTAAACAAACTAAAACCTTATAACAAAAAATAAAATTTCAAGGTTATGTACTAATCACAGAACAAATTTCTAATGAAAACTAAAATTTCTCTAATTTCCTGGGACTATATTACCATTAAGAATACTTAACACAAATATGCGTTTTATATTTATTGTCCCTTATTTAAAATATACTATTTCCACAGTATTTATACTGAATAATCTTATTTTTTGATTTTTAAATATCGAAATAAATGGGAATGTTTGTTTTGCGAATAAATTCGTTGATAAATAATAAAAATAATTCAGTATAAAGATTGTGTTTGACTAAAGTTACATCAAAGGCGTTGAACGGGTTCAAGATGAAATTGACAATTAGAAAACATTTACAATAAGTATTGTATGTTTTACTAACAATTAACATTTTAAATTTATTTAGCCTTAATATATAAGTTCAACATTAACAATATTATTTATTCCAATATACACAATTGTGATATCAACATTGTTTGTCATGTATCATATACAAAAATAATACCCTACACTTAATAATGGAAATAGTTTATAAGTAGTATGTATATAAAATAAGAATACAAGATTGGTAAACATTAATAACTACAACACTAAAAATTGCAAACTCGTTTTTAACAAGATTAGAGTAATATCAAGTGAAGATACCATACAATCACATTCTGTGATAACAAGAACACTTGTGAAAAGAGGTAACATTAAGCTGATAAAGGACTAGAAGGCCTGGAGCCCACTGTAAAATCCTTATATTGTGAAAATACACAGATCTAAAAATATAAACACAGTATTAATATTTTTATTTCTTCATTTATCAAAATAAAAAAGTACAACCCAGAAAATATTCGCAAATGCCTTAATATATTTAAAAAATAATTTATTTGTTAGAATGACCTATGTTTTAAGGATTCATTTAGATTCATTTTTTATTGTTTTAGTTTTTAGATTTTCTTTAATCTTTATGAATAGTAGAAAATATTCATAATTTATATTGATATGTCGTTAAATATCAAATTTTAACAATAGCGTAATTTCGTAGTTAAATTTATTTTAATAATTATAAGTTTTAATTTTTTGTATATAATTATGGAGAATAACTTTAGAATCAATTTTTATAAATTAAATTAATTAGTTTATCATATACAAAACGATTTTTAGCATAACTATCTATTTAATATTATAAGTGGTAGGCACTTGATAAAATATTATGAATTAATAATATTAGTAATAGCAATAATTAATATTTTATTGTCTGAGAATAAAACAAAAGTAAATTGAAAATAATCAAATAAAATTATTGAAATATAGTTGAGGCCACGAAGCAATGAAATTGCATAATCATAGTACGTTTACATGGTACCGTCCCGCGATCTGAAACGTTTTGTGTTCGGAAATAGCCGTTGTGGCTACGTACTATATACTGTATATACACTAACACTTTGTTAAGAAGTAATTAATGTAAACAAAACTTGCGTACTACATACATAATTTTTCGAATAAATTTACGACGTTCTTCACATTATTGAGAAGTATGTCAACTAAGCGTTAAAAAGTTGAAAAAGACAATAACATATGTCTAAGTAAAATATCTACTTATTATTATGTAATTAAATTGATTCGTGGCAACGACTATACTTAATATACAACTCATAAAATTGTAAACATATTTAAATTATTATAACTTATTTGTCATTACTTAATTTTTTGAAAACCTGTCCCCAGTGCCGGCTCTAACATGGATGCGATAGATGGATCGTATCGGGGCGCCATCGCGAAAAACAATTGACCGGCAAGAAAATTGTTAAGAAAGTTTGATTACGGGGGAGCAGACGCTTTTGACTTTAAGACGCAAAAAAAATTATTTGTATCGGGGCGCCATGACCCCTAGAGCCGGCACTGCCTGTCCCAATTTAAAGTATGACAGTTAAAATATTTTAATATTTTCTTACTTTTATTATTTATATAAAAGTACAAATATTATTTAAAATCGTCAAAAAATGCATTATATCTAGCTTACAAGAAAATAGAAATTTCATAGAAATGCGCTGCAAAAGTTTTATATTCATTTTGAATTTTTTGTTTAGGGAATATCGTTTTCAGCATAATCCTAGTACGATATTTTATGAAATATGCTGTTTTAATTTATTAAATAAATTTAAATACGCATATAGTGTTACAAACGTTAAAAGTAATTATAATTTATGTAAAATATCAAAGAAAAGTATCTAAAAATTAAAAGTAAAACACAAAATTCTTCATTATTGTGCAAATTAAATTATGAAATTGTTACAATATTATCATAATATCAAATAATAAAATTAACAAAGATAAAAAAGGTTTACGAAATCTTTTTCAAAGTAATAAGATTAGAATAATTAAAACCAAAATTTTAAAAACAAAATATGAATTTTCATTAAATCATAATAATTTTACCATAAATATAACTATTACTTTTAAAACAAAACTATTTTCTGTTTATAAGTAATTATTTTTGACAAATAACATCGTATAATGGTGTATAAAATTAAATACATTGTTCACCATTTTATTTAATAATACTTAAATGTCAGTTTTCGTTTCACCGAAAATACTATGCGATATACTAATTCAAAATATACCATTGTTCAAGAAAAAATTAACTAATAACAAGCCTAATATCAAACTGACATAACTGCTTTTTACCGGTTTTATAAGAAATCAGAAATGCAAAAATTTCAGAAATGATAAATTCCTGACTGCTTTATTTTCCAGCTATATAACCTATTTTTTCATTTATTTATTAATGCTATTCTTTTTATTTCAGTCCTATTAAACTATTAAATTAATTTATATACTTAGACAAAAAACTAAATTAAATTAATTTTAAAAAAGAAAAACTGACAAATTTATAGAAAATGTAAATATAACTATAATAACCAAACTAAAAAGTTGTAACTGCAAATATATTGACACTTAAAATTAATAATATCTCTGAACAAATAAATATCATAAAGCACGAAAATACAATAAAACACAAATATACAAATAAATATCAACAATTTAAAATACCGACATTATATTTTTGTGAATGCCAAAGATTAAATATTGTTTTTATTTATATTTATCATAAATGCTACTATCTTAAAACAATAAGAGAATTTAAAATGCCCAATAAAAAATAAATGAAATATATTAGAAAATTAAATACTTGTAAAACTTTAAATTAGCGGTATCTAATTTTAAATATTTTTAACTGAACTGATAATTTTTAATTATTTAAAAAAATATTTATATAATAGATTAGATAGCAATTTAAAGTTTAAATATTTTTTTCAAATCAATAATTAAAATAAAAACCGTGATTTATACATACCTTATCTTTCAATTGTTGACATAGCTGAAGCCCAACTGTAAATAAAACTAAAACTTCACTTAACCATGGTACGGAACATTCAGCTTGACTAGAATCGTATTCCATTTTGCCATGGTTATTAATTAATTGGTAAACGGCAAATATCAATTTATGATTTTGTATATAAAAACTTATAGCTAAATCTTCGGACAAGTTAGGCGATAATGATTTCTATAAATTAAAATAAAAAATAATACAATTTATTACATAATTATATGAGTTTTTAGTTTTTACCATATTTCGGCTTCTCATTAAATCATCTATTGCACGTTTACGTGGGACAATCAAACTAGTACGACCTCTTTGTAAACAACCCAAAATATTCCCCAATACGTGCATTACTTCTTCAGAAGTCCTATAAACGAAACAAATTTTTAATTCAATGTATAATTAAATTATAACCTTATTATTACCTAAATTTATATGTCTTATCCACATCATCTATGTGATATATTGCTTGTTGTAAATGATTAGCAGCATCTTGAATTTGTTGTAATTTCCATGGATTCTCATTTTGAATAGTTGTATGACATACAGAGTTTTGTTGTCTATTCTGTACTTTAAAATTGATATCCTGAAATTAAACATTTATAAGTAAAAATATTAATATAATACTAATTATACAACGTACAGCGTGTGTTATACTGTCACCAGTTAAAGTTACAACACATTTTAATTGGTCAGGTGGCACCGTTAAAATAAATTTATCTTGTTTACTAGGATTACCATTTCCATATAATGGTACAGGGAATCTGCGAGCACATTCCTGGAACAAGTTATGTAACTATAATAACGGAAATATATCAATTTAATAATACTTACAACTAATATTTGATGTATTTGATCTAAAGCAGTATGAACTTCTTGATGCAGCACCCATTCAAACTCCATTTGCTGTAACATAAATATTAACATATAACTATATGATTATTATAAATACTTTATAGACATATAAAAGTAATAAATTTCTATTAATTATGACAGATGACAGTAAGATAACCTCAATCTGTCATGTCAATTAAAATCGAAAATATATTTACAAAATGTTTCTTACCATCACATGATACTACTAATACATTAATAGATAACATTAAACCTAATAGAAATTTCAATAATTACCAAATTAATAGCCTCTTCTTTCTCACAGTCTGCCATTTTCATGAAATTTATTTTCAGATCATCGACTTCAATAAAATTTGTTTGCTATAGAAAATTGCTCTATGTTTCACTTTCAATACTTACTGTAAACAGAGATGTCTCTGCATGTAACAAATACTAAATGTACATAACTATAGAATATTATCTTCGTTTTATACTAAATATAATTGTAAAATACATCAAAAAGTTAATAAATTAATGTCTGAAATATATGTTTATTCTTTTTTATCATTACAGCAACTACTGATTTAAGCTATATCATATTTTTAATTTGATTTATTTTATTAGATTTAAGATTAAGATAAAATACATATGCCACTCATTCTGATAAAAAATTACAATTAGCAATTATAATTTCAAGTATATGACTATTACATATTAATAATTTAGATATAAAACTGTTTTTTTCAAATAAATTTAAATATATTGAATGACTTCAAAATTTACTAAACATCTTGAAAAAATAAACATTTATGTATAAAAAATTGGATGATTGCCATTTTCAAATAGATTAAACAATAGTATGAACTATGTAAACAAGTTTCGTATCTACTTGATCTATATTTATGTCGCGTAAATAATAATTAACAAATTTTAATTAGAATAATGTTAAAAAGTATTCTTGGCTCTTTAAAGATTATTCCAGCCAATCAAAATGTGCATGATGGTCAACAAAATTAAATAGAGCAAAACTAAAATATTTTGCGTATTGAAGGTTGCAACTAGGTTAAAAATATTACGAATTACTTTATTTATTATCTGCGACAGATTTTGACATAAAATAAACTAAATTTATTATCAATTTTTTTCCTGGTAAAAATATACAAATAGTTTTTTCTTACATTAAAAATTACAATTTTAATTTGGTTTTTATCATCATTTACATCAGTTTTTTCAAATGATTCAAAAATAAAAAAATTAAAACATCATTATAAATAGTTCAAAATATATTGAATGTCTATTTTATATTTTAATACTTATATTGGCGGTCATTCACCAAAATAATAAATGATTTGGGAAAATAATAAAAAGGCGTAGTAACTGCTTAGCCAGGTTGTTGGCCAAAAGTATTTTTATTGTTTTTGAAATACATATTTAATTTATATAAATACTTACAATACTAAAAAAATGTGTTTGTTTGTAACTTTATAAAAATAAAAAACATATTGAAAGAAATAGAAATGAATTATAATTCTATTTTTATATCATTGTTTAGGATTTTAAAGAAACATTTGGAGTGAAACCTGATACATAAAAATTAAAATTAGTAAATAAGAAATTTATAGATTTTGTATTTTAAATTTAATGCGGAATATTATTTTTGATAAAAGTGAATATTATTTTAAGTTGTAATATCAATGAAATATATTTATATTCTAATGTTCTAGTTTGTTTATATCTGCAGGTAGTCCACTGTTAACAAAATAATTAATTACTCTTTCAAAATTGTACATACATATTCGCAGTAAATATATGTTACATTTCTGGAAACATTCCAATTATGTGTCCAGAATGAAAAATATAATAGATATTTCTCATATATAATTACAAGAACGAACATTGGCTTATTGAATTATATGTACATTTTATTTATATTTTACATAAGAAACATATGTGTACGAAAAAAATCTGTTAAAATTGTATTTATTTTTAACTGTTTTTATTTAGTTTACTTAATATTGGGATAGGGTATGTATTATATGAATCATTACAAAAACAAGGCTATAATAATACTATTAATAGGTATAAAGTTTCCAATTAAATAAAAAACTGCAAATCTCAAATAATGATATCATAAAATAAATATGAAATATATTTTATAGGTATATTTAAATTTGAGATATAAATTATGAACAAGATTTACTTATGACTTACATTAAAATATTATTTATGAAGAATATAGTCTGAGTCGTTAACAATCGTAAATTTAAATTTCATTTAACTATAATTGCAGGTTATAAATAGAAAATTAAACAATTTTGAATATTTTTTTTTTGTAATCTTTAAACAAAATAATTTTTATATAAAATAAATAAGAGTCAAAATGATTTCATATACATATAAAATAAAACAATCATGTTACTCGACAATGTTTTGCATAATAGTTAAAATATAAATACTAAAATTATAATACACATAATTTCATCACTTGTTAGGATCTGTTTTATTGTAAAATCATATTATTTGAAAATATTCATGGTTTTACTCAAAATTTGACATTGAAATCAAAATGGCGATACTCGTAGTAGATACAAAATCCAAAAACAGTTTATTTGTTACTCAATATGTAAACTATTCCAGTGGCTGAAGAAAATATAAATATATAAATAAATATATGTATTTTTTAAAATTCGGGACAGCAATATTCATTTGCGAACTTAATTCTATTAACATTCGATATAAATGGTTTTTTGCGAGCAACACGTTCATGATTAACAGCTTTTTTTANTCCCTACTGTTTTCCCGATTTCCCGGAAACTTTTTCCTTCTTTTCACAATTTTTATAATTATTTTACGCTCACTTACAGAAATTTCTTTTCTTCTAGAATCCATGTTTGTCACATTTTAATAAAAAATTAGAAACAATGAGGTTAGGGCCCAAGTTGTACTTTGCGTTACTGATGTAAACACTACGTATTCAAAAATTTGGTTTAGAAAGGTAATTTACAAAAAAAAATCCGAAAATTCCCCATTTACGCGACTGTACGCAGAATTTTTCTACTAGAATTTTGTGACTTTTTTCTTTTTGAATTTTTCATATTGGTTATAACAAATTTCAAATTTGCAAAATTATTTTTTCTAAGTTCTTAAGATTACATAGAATACATATATAATAATTTTCTTAAAAAGATTCATTTCATTCGTTTGTTTTACCAAGAAAAAAACTTCTCATTATATGGTGTACGCAGACTTTTTCTAGCTAGTGTATATAAACATTAAAACAAAAATTATTACACGTAAAATCAAAATAATAAATACATACATATGTATGTATGTTCAAAGAAATTAAAATTTTATAAACTTAAATATTGTAAAAATATTATACAGAATACAATTTGTGTGTTTGAGTGTTTGAGAAATTTAAAATCATTTGTTCGATTTCCTTTTTAATTTGTGTAACGTAATATTATTAATACAATATTTTGCAAAACATTCTTAGCCAAGTTATGGCAAGAATGAAATGATGGTAATAAGTACGGTATGTATAATCGTAAAAGACTAAAACCAGGCCTGCGACACTCGGAATTCAGTTTCAATGACCATGAGTCGTAGTTGGTTGTGACGATGTATAGTAAAATATTTAACTTTATATTAAAACTGTGTAACAGCTACTCGTACCAGCGTTACCCGCGCAGCTTTTATTCAATGTTTTGGTAGATATGACAAAGTGACATCTACTAAATATGACAATAAAATTGAAACTAATGAAACTCCGCATAAAATTTCTGTATAGAATATCCAACTACACTAAAAAAAATCAGGAGATCACAACCAACAACCAACTCGAGGTATATTTTTAGAGAGTGATGTTAAACCATTTGATTTGGTAAGTGGAAGAAGGATAGAAAAAAGAGTGTCGCTACTGGTTGTTCTTTACTGTGCTAGAACTTACTAATTCTTAAACATATTAGTATACTACATTTGTACTCTGTAATTTAAATAAAAAATAAAAATAAAAATTTTGAAGAAAAGTTTCAATTTGAGTATAATTTATTTAATTTTGAATATCTGCAAATAAACTCAAGTTTTTACATTAGTATACACAAAACAGCAATGAAAAGTTGAAATAATAAGAATATTATAGTTATAAACGATATATTTTAATGTATTTTTTAAAATAATGTTATTATAACCGATTTGTCATTATAACCGGTGTCGTATCTGATATTACTGCAGTACAAATTTCAATGGAGATCAAACAATAAAGCAAAACTGGTCATCGTTATAAACGATGTACTTATTATCGATTTCTACTGAATATAGATTAATTTCAACCTTTATAATTTATATATTTTAATAATAAATCGCATTTACTAATGCTTTTAATGCAGAAAATATATACAATAAATCAAACTCGGTCTTAATAAGCGATGCAGTTAAAAACAATTTCTATAGTAGTACAAACAATAAAATAGCAAATATTGTTTTGAAATTAATTAATTAATTAATAATTTTTTAGATCAATAATAACAATTTTTAAATTATAATATGAATTCTAAATATTCACATTAATTATAAAAGAAAAATATATATTTTTTAAAATACAATATATATTTAAGTTTCAGCAATTTAAAATATTATTTTTAAATGGAATAATTTTTATCTTCATATTTTCATAAGTTGATACGTTTAAACGGTAGTTTAAAATAAAATTATTAATAGTGAGCAGTAAAGTGTCAATTAATTATAACAACCCACACATTTACACCTGCATAAATAATTTCCAGAAAAGATGATTTTAGATCTAACTACGTATTAATTGCTTCAAAATGAAATCAAAATATAATCTTCCAATTTTCTTCGTAGTTCTGTAAAGTAATTAAGTTAATATTAAACCAAAAATAATAACATATTATTAATACAAAAGTTAAAACGTTTATCTACGATTTATGTGTATATTAATGCAACATTTAAATAATTTAAATCAAAAGCGAACACAGTTTAAAATAACTATTAAACTTTATTTTGTTTTAAATTTGTTTCTTTAACAACAAAATTAATATAATTCAGAAAAGTTTTAAATTTTCTAATTAAAGTTTTCTAATTCGAATTACAATAACTACGTGAACTTTTGGTTATAATCATGTAGAAAGAAATTATTTTTTATAATTAATCGCAAATCGCAAATACAAGGAAAAATTTTGCATTTTTACATCGCGCACAAATTCATTCCATATAAAGAAATCTCATTCTTGTACTAATAGTTCAATCATTGTCCTATGAGTATAATTAAGTTACAGTTTTAAGATGTATTAATAACTAATAAGACAGGAAGAATTAGAAAAATGGCAGATGTTTAGTAATTAATTAGATAAAAAATATAAGTTTTAATTTCCTTGTACAAGTCTGTAAATTTTACAAATCTTTACAGATTTTAAAATATATATTAGATATATATATATAAAATGTTTTTAACAAAAAGTACTGTAATAAAATAAAATGTAAAGTGATAGGTACAAGCGTCCTTAAAATAAATAAAAACACAAGTATTTTTAGTATTTAATAAAAATAACATTCCTTAGAAAAAACATAACAATAAACATGATCGTATGATCCGGATAGTTGGCAACAATTTTTTGCACCACAGGTCAACGTAATTTCCTGTCTCTAACAACTATCTGTTCCTAATAACCAGCAGATTGGCAGACGTAGTATTTTAACAAGGAAGTTTTTATTAGTTTTTTCACACCCTGATTTATTTTCAGAATTTAAGAATCACTAAATCTTAAGATCCGTTCAAATCATATGAAATATTTGACTAATTTAAAATTAAATCGTTATAAAATATTTATTTATGTTTTGAGTTTATAACATAAATATTTCATTAGCAGAAAATGAAAATGTTTGAAAACAGAATGCATTTATTATTATTATTAATAAAATTGTAAATGAATGCCAAATTTTGGAAAATTGGCACAAAGAAAATTATAATTAAATATGAAGTTTTTGACATTTTGACAAAAGTATAATATTTCCAGAAACAGCTTATTTGTGGATTTGAAAATTCGCAAAAACTTGGCAAACATAAATATGATATGTTGAAATTTATATAAAAAAATTAAATACCTGTTATATCTTTTACTACATATTTAAGCTACTTCATGGATTGATATTTATTTACATATTATTGTGATTTCAATAATACGATAATTTTTAAAAGAAAGCTAGAAGATACAAGCTTTCAAAATTTGTATTTAAAGTTTCGAAATAATTATAAACAGAAAGCAACTCTAAACCTTCTCTACATTACTAATTTTAATTTTAATATATACATATTTTGCAATACTTTATTACCATTCATGATAACTGAAAAAAAAAAAACAGAAAAAAAAAAAATCAGTTCGATATTAGCAATTATTTTAAATATACTCTTCATATATGTACTTGAAAAATGCGCGTAATATTATAAACGACAATTTCAAAAATATTATATTTTAAAATTATTCAAAAAGCTCCATTCAATTTTTAACATAGATTTTTATATAGCTTTATAAATAAATCATTGAAATGTGTAAAACTATTAAATAAATAATAAATATCTTTTTCTACAGTCGCTATACAAAGTAGGTATTTTGCGCTCTCTTTTGTCAGCGCAAAATATTACTTTACCGCTCTAGAGCGGCAAAGTAGAAAAAATGCTCGCTGATGTCACCTACACGTATATTACTTTCACAAGTCAATCTGACATATGGTTGCTCTGTCGGTACATTACATAACTTAACAAAATTTCCTGCTATGTAAAACTTATTATTTTTTGTTATGGTGGATAACTCATTGTGGCGACTGTAGAAAAAATCTTGTTTGTATTTCGTGCGCAAATGGACATTGTCGATTTCGAGAGAATGCCGCGCGACTTAGGAGCAATCTCTCAATCGACAATGTCCCACTTTGCGCTCTTAATACACAAATAACTATTCTCGTAAATTATTTCCAAAATTAAATACAATTTTTCAACTAATTTGAAAATTTAGTAACGCAGTATCGTTTATTTAAAACATTTCGAAACAAAAAATTATGTTTAAAATGTTGAACATATTTTCATTGAAATCATAAACAAAATTTATTGAAAATTAAAAATTTTGAACATGTTTATAAACAAACCCGTATGAAGTTTCACAAATTTACTTAGAATTCAAAACTTGAACATTTTTAGCTAGTTTGCAACACAACAAATTATATTAAGTAATTCTAAACAATAAACAACATGAAATTATTTGGAATTCTTTAGATAAACATGTTGATGTTATTCTATTCAAAAGATATATGAATATATTTTAAGAATAATACATTATTATTACCTTGGTCCTCTTTAGAATAGATTGTTATTTATAAATTATGCAGGATGCAAAAATTAAACACCTACAAATAAATTTTAATGAGTGTATTAATATATTAACTGATTGGCAATACCTTTCGGTTGTCGACCAGTTCAGTGGTTGGTAACATTGTTAATTTGACACTTTGATCTATGAAGTGTTGAACTGCACATTATTTAAAAATATAAAATTTGATTAAAACTTGATTTTCTAAAAATATCTTTTTAGCAGCAGGAAGTATATTATTTATAGCGTGAATTTTCAATTCCTTTTTATGTTAAAAATAAAATATTGATTTTCATAGTTTGTGCCAAAATTTAAATAAACATTGTTCTGACTTCCGCCTTACCTGCATTTATGTCACCTTAATCATTAATTTTATCGGTAATTTGTTGCTTTAAACAACACGTAGATAATTCATGAAATTTTATTTCATATCTTTTTGATTCAATCACAGCTGCAAGAGATTTGGCACTGATTTTCGAAAATTTTCGTAAGATGATTCAGTTTTAAAATGCCTTTCTGCGGAAAATTATTATTTACTTCAATTTATCAAATAAAAAATGTAAATAATTGTGAAATATTTTATTTCTGTCTTATGTTAAACTAAATTTCAAGTTATAATATTGTACGACGTAGCACAAAGTAATTATAATTCAAAATTAGAAATATAAAAAAAAAATAGTGTTTCAAAAAATATATTACCTTGAATTTATTGTGATGCAAGAATGTTTACTTCTTGTTTCTTGAACAAATAATTATTTATTGTTTTGAAATATATATAAGTATTATATTCTGAAGAAAAATGAAATATTTTTCTCGTGTTCAATTAAACTTTATTAAAATTATTATATTTTTAAATTAAATATAAAAAAGCAATTAAAAATACATAAGTAACAAAAGTAATATAATTCTTTCTCAGTAACATAAATAGCATGCATTATAACATTATGAGCAAGCAAATGTTAGTCCACGCATGTTGTTCAATCAAAGGGAACGCAATCGTAAAAAAAGCTGTATTATAGTATTGACAACACATTCGTGTTATCCAAAAATAACTTATTGAGAAAACATTAAATCAACATATAAATATTTAATTTAACTTATGTATAAACTTATTGTTAGATGAATTAATTTTTATATATTAATACATGATTTGATTAAATTAATTTTGTAAATACAATAATAGATAAAGATGAAGAATTATGATTTTATTGACATATTAAAATCATAAGATTAGAATAAACGCTATTTGGTTTGACGTAAAGGGATATTCCTATAAATATAACGAACTTGATTGAACATAAATAAATATTAATGATACATTTTGAATTTTGTTTTCAATTTTGGACAAAACGTTGCGTAGTTATTTTTTAATCGGTTATATATGTTAAAAAAATATTTTAAAAACAATTTATTTATATTTAACAATAGTTAAATACAATTTTAATCTATGTATATTATGAATTTAATTAAAAGTTTTACGATATTGAAATAGTACATATAAATTAATTACTTAATTTAACTTCTCATTTGGAAATTCAGTTTATTATA
The DNA here is from genome assembly GCA_002278615.1 of Pogonus chalceus. Lineage (NCBI taxonomy): Eukaryota > Metazoa > Arthropoda > Insecta > Coleoptera > Carabidae > Pogonus > Pogonus chalceus. Next base: position 10,730,247 of record CM008230.1, on the reverse strand, counting down.
ATAAAAATATAGATCATTTCGTGAAAAGTATTTCTACTAATAAAAATATAAATAATTAAATAAAAGTTAGAATAGTTAGAATCTGTTTTTTATAGAAAACTTTATATAAAAATCACAAACTTTAAATAATATCCATTTATATGTATTTTGAAAATAAATTTTAAAGCCAGATTAAAATATTAATAGAATAAAGAAAATCTTAATACCTGTTAATTTCATGGATAATTAACCGTGAACTATTTAAACTTTTAATATTATTTCAAATCAGAAGATTGAGAATCAAAATTTTATATAGAAAACTTTATATCAAAAATTAAAAACAGTAAAATATCAATTTATATTTTGAAAATAGGTTCTTAAGCCGGATTAAAAAAATAATAAAAAATTATTCTGTATACCTATTACTTTCACAGATAATTAACTGTAATTTAATTAAGAAAAATATTTAAAATCAGAATAGTGAGAATCAAAAATTTTTATAGAAAACTTTCTATCAGAAATCAAAAACATAAATTATTAAGGATTCAAATTTTAAAATTAGGTTTTTAAGCTAGATTTAAAAAATAATAAAATAAAAAAGCTTAATATTTGTTAATTACTTAAATAATTTAAACTGAATTTTAAAATAAATTATATATGCATACAATTTTTAATATTATTTAAAATTAGAACATTGAAAATCAAAATTTTGTAGAAAAATATTAAATGACAAATAACAAAGGTAAAAAAAAAATTGATCTATTTTTTTTTAACCTTTAAAATATCAGATTGAATATAGAAACTATAAAATTAATTATATTATACATTTCACTTTTAATATAATTTAATATCAGAATATTGAGAATAAAAATTTTTATATAAACATTAAAAATTTAATTTATTNAAATATCAATTTATCTATATTTTGAAAATAATTATAAAGCCAGAATAAATATTACTGAAATAAAGAAATTCTCAATATCTATCAATTTCATATATTTTACGTAAAACACAAAATTTTTATGAATTAAAATTTGAATATTATTTATTATTAATATTAATTTTTTATTCTTATTATTTAATTAGAATAAATACACTTTAAGTGTAAGGATATATTTTAAATAACTTTTTGTATTTTTCATTAGTTACAAATAATTTTCATATGTACTTTTTTGGAAATATAGATTATTAAATAGAAATATTATAATAGTATTAGTATTATCATTTAATTGTAACTTTTATATTTAGGACTCAGTTAACCATAAATAATTATTATCAAAAGCACTAACGTTTTAAACAACATTAATTGAATTAATGATAAAAATTAATTATATTTGAAAACACAACTACGCATAAGTCCAATTATCTATATTTTAGATATTATTTGACTTTATAATTTATATTTGCATAAGATAATACTAATATTGGCAGCTTCATTATTTTCTTTTTATTTCTAAACAATATATGGATGTAAAAATATCAATTAGATAATTTATTTACATTGGTCTATTACTGTTTTGTATGAAAACCTTTTAATTTATAAAAATATTTCTTATAGTCTTGTAAATTTCTAAAGATATGTATAATAATATTTGGAAATATAAAGTTTTTGCATTAATAATTATAATATACTTACCACTAAACATAAACACATATTAAAAGTAATTTTAAATATTATAGATTTAAAAAATATATAGTAAACAAAATATTTAGAAATTTGAATAAAACGTAAACAACAAAATAAAAAAGTTTAGCAATGTTAACCGATGCTAGTTTGTTTATATGAAATATGAAATGTTGATATTATTTCGACGTCATAATTTCCTAGTTTTAGAAGACGGAATTGATAGAAAGACTAGACACCAAATGAAAATGAGAAATACGTTGTCGTCTCCCTTCTTCCACCATCCAGCTCAAATCCAGTTGCTACGTTTTCCTTTTAACTTTATTTCCTACTAAAAATATCCGTCATGAAACGCAGACTTGCTGCCGTTTCAACAAACTTCTCATTGGCTAAAATCCATAATTGTGGCCAATTGCGGAGCTCCATGACTTGTTTTAAAGAAAAATAGTATTGTATATTGCTAGCGGGGTACGGGGTGCAATTAGAAACCAACTATAGTTTAGGATTGCAATATATTTACCACCGTACAGCCTCACAGGACCAACAGTAGTTCTTCACAAACCAAGTGGATAACACATCAGTGATACAAACTTATATTTGTGCTAATTTCTAATTTTTCTAGTGTTTTTTTTATATATTTCAAAATGGTAAGTTGGATAATTTGCGAATTTTATTTTATTTTTCATTTACAAATTATTTCCATTTAATTTTAGGCTGACGAACTTCCCGCTGAACAAATTGCTGGTAAGTTTTTAAATAAATTTTTCCAAATAATTATAAATAAATATTTAAACTATAATAATAACAAATTCTTTGCCAAACTTTTATTTACATAAAATATTTTACAACTGTTGATAAAACTATATAAATAAACTGATATAAATCAAGTCAAAAATAGATTTAAAAATATAACATTTCAAAACTGAATTGATCTCAAGTGTTAATACATCTTTTAAATTATATACAAATATTCATTAGTAATAAATTAGCTATATATTTCAGATTATATTCTTTAAACAAACTTTGTTAGATTTTAAAGTTTAACATCCTTAAAACGGGACAACGACCTAAGTTATTTTTATACATATTCATTTGGACGTGCCCTAATTTTCTTCCGTGTTAAAATTTTCAAAGATGTTCGATTTCAACATACGCCCACTTTTGTGATTAAATTTATAGTATATGCTTGTTTATTCAACACTAAATGGTTTTTCCTTATGCCAAGTTTTTTTAGTGCAGCTGCATTTAGTAAAAACAATATATAAATTAGTTTTATAGAATTTATATTTTCTTATAAATTTTGTTTTCTAAATTTACTACGCATTGAAATTATAAAACAAGTGAAATATGAAATTTAAAGTAGAGCTTTTGAAAGACTAAAATTTTTATTTCCTTTCAAGTAATAATTAAATTATAGATTAGTTCTTAAAAATAAAAAAACTTATTCAATTTTTAATACAATTTTGTTTCAAAAAAAAAAAAAATTTTTTTGAATCATTAAAATTATAATAAATTTACATTTATATTAATCATTTTATTTATTACAGTTTTACGTAAAGCCTTCGATGGCTTCGATAGCAACCATTCCGGTAGTATTCCTTGCGACATGGTCGCTGAAATTCTTCGGTTGATGGGTCAACCCTTCAACAAACGCATCCTCGAAGAACTTATTGAAGAAGTTGATGCTGATAGTAAGTAAAACAAATTCATAAATCTAAATAAAATAGATATTTCTGCATAGAAACTATAAATTAAAAGCAGAAATTTCTATTTTGAGAATTATGATCAACAGATTTAAGTTCCAAAGGTAATAATATTAATATGATTTTTAATTTAAAGAATCTGGCAGACTGGAATTCGACGAATTTGTTACCCTTGCAGCTAAATTCATTGTTGAAGAAGATGCGGAAGCAATGCAAAAGGAATTAAGAGAAGCTTTCAGACTTTACGATAAAGAAGGTAAAATTTATTTACTAACTAAGATAGTAGCCTTTTTAGTTTATAGAACTTTTTGCAATGAACTCAAACATACACTCATTAATAAACTGGCTATGTTCCAATTTGCTAAATGTGTAAATTACACATACAACAATTAGACCTGCCAAATTACAAAATTTATAACTTCATGGAAATTTATATTGAATTTATTTAAACACTTGTTAAATTAAATAAATTTGTTATTTTGCTAAACATATTTTCTTCAAATTTACATACACAAAATTTAATTTAAATGTAATTATTTTTAAAGGTAATGGCTACATCCCAACATCCTGCCTTCGTGAAATTTTAAGAGAACTTGATGACCAATTAACGGACCACGAATTAGACATGATGATCGAAGAAATTGATTCCGATGGATCTGGTACAGTAGACTTTGATGGTAAGTTAATGTATTTTTAAGAAACCACGCCTAGTTACTACTCTAGTTAGGTTTCAGTCGGTTACGGTGAGTGCTCTGCGATATAAATAGCAAATAGTTATTTTTGTTTACACTTCCTCTACAGATGCTGTTCTCACAAATGCAGCTCACATTAAATTTCGATTTTATTGACTTATTTAAATCAAAAACACAGAACAATATATTTTAGGTTCATCGCATGAGTTTTTTATTATATTTTGAGATTCAAATTTTAGTTTAATTTCACATTTAATGTGTAATTTGTTTGCAATTAAACGTTAAGACAAATATATCCGATAATAATTTAATTTCTTATAATATTTATATAGGTAAATAGAAAATTTTTAACCTTTTAAATAATGAAACACTTTTCCCCATCAAAATGTTTATTATTTTTGGTTTGCACTCAAATTAATATATTAATTTTTTTTTGTAAGTTTAAATAAAACTACAATTTTTTGTTGAAATACAAAAAATATATTAAGAGGTGTATTAGGAACATATTTAAAACAATATTTTTTCATAAAACACAGAAATGAACTATTATTTTTAATATATATTTTTAATTTGTTACAGAATTCATGGAAATGATGACAGGAGAATAAAGTACCTAAATACTCTACAGTTTAATTTGTACCTAAATAATTTTGTGCAATATGCTCAAAAGACTTTTAAAAAGAAGTTTTTTAACTGTGTTGGTGCATTTTTTATTTATTTGTTTATATTTTATAATAAACAGTTAATAACAATGTGTGATCTAGTCTTTAAATATTCTCCATTATATAAGCTGATCATTGTATTAGTAATTTTGTTGTAATATTATAATAAGAATAAAATATAGATGTAATTTTTCAATAAATGTACAATTATTATTATTTATTTGATTCGTATTTATATCTACGAAAAATTCTCCGACTAGATATTAATTTAAATACATTTTCGTCTTATAAATGTCTATTAATTTATTTATGGCCCTATAGTACTTTTATCTAGAATTAATTCATATTCATTAAAAAAATATGATTATATCATATTGCTAAAGACAAACAATATAATTTATTTCCGAGAATCAAAATTTTAAATATTATAAAATGGCACAAAAGCATTAAATTTGAGAAAAATACGCCAATAAATATTCGTTTAATTTTGTAAAATACGTTTTTATTAATATAAATTATGCAGTCAAAATAAGAACTTCAAAAGATTGATAAAACAACATAAATATAACTTAAGCAACACTTTAAATTTTAACAAATATAAAANAATATAAAATATATTAAAGTTAAATTAAATAAAAATTATTTTTGACAGGTCTCTGTAGCATATATAAATGTTTGTTCCCCTTTTATAAGTACTAATTTAAATAAGTTTTTATTAAGACGAAAATGTTTATTCTGGCATTTTAATTTCTACATGTAGCATATTGAAATGTTAAATTTTATGTTGTGAAAATAAAATTAAACTAATTTCTCTATTAGTTGCATAAACTTTTCAAAAACTAACCATAAAAATACTTTATGGTAATTAAGAAACATATTTGTTTCATTGTAACACTAAAAAATTGATAGGAATTTATACCATAGTATTAAAGTTCGGAATTCTTTGGCGTAAACTATTAAAACTTTAGCAAATCATAATAAAATTTAAGCGAAAAATTATCAGAAGAAACTTAAAAAGAAACATTTAAAATTTCAAAATTGTATCCATTAAAAATAAAACGTAAATATTTACATTCTGAAATTATAAATCATGATTATACGGAATTTTAGTAAGTGTTTTGAATAATTTTAAAATGCCAAAGTGCTTAATCATGTTAATCTATATATAATAAACTACACATCAAAATTTATTTAAAAAATTTTGGAAGTATAACCTAAGCGCGAAGCGCAAATTAAAAACATTTGGCTGGATTTTGCATAAAATATCACATTATTTTGTCTGAGAAATAAACATAATAAATATGCACTACTCATTTTTAAAGCAACGACCTGCAGTTTTGGCACTAATATATATTTGGACAACTTTGTGAGAGGAAATTATGTTTTTATATCGTATTTTTGTGCAAACAGCTAGTGCGACGACGACGTAAAATTATTTGGAATGATAATTATTGCATTTACATTTTAAAGAAGTGTGGAAATTCGTTTGTTATATCTTTGACAAGTTGTTGATCTTGTCGACTTTGGTCTGTTTCTTCACAAAAAATACGCGTAAAACATTTATGAATATCTTCGTAACGATGTCGATGTTCGGCATAATTTGTATTTCTCATAACACGACGACAAAGTTCTAAATATTGCTTACGTCTCTGAAAATATATAATAAATCGTCCATATCTATTTGCGTAAAATAAAATAAATACAAACCTTATCACCAGAAGATAAATCAGAGAGTTGCCGTACTATAATATCAATTAATACTTTAATATCATTTGTATAAAATAATGAAGCTGTTTCTTGTCTTCCAAACATATCAATAAATAATTTTAATAAAGAATGTGGTGGTGCCGGTTCGTGATCAAAAATACGAACTGGATCCTCTATAATTATCATTAATTAGTTTTTTTTTTTTTTAAATAAATTGTTTCATCTTTAACATACCTTCTCTATTAAGTAATAAGAGTATTTTCTCCGTAAAAGTTTTTGCAGTTGATTGTACTGCTAAAGCTTTAAGGACTACATTTTCAGAGAGAGATACAAATTGTAAATTGAACGCAAGAACAAAATTTAAGAATAAATCAGGGATTTGTTCGTCAATATCTGTATCAGGTGGTGATTCAATATCATTTAAAATAAAAAGTAAGAAATCATGGCCAAGTTGTTCTAAAATAAATGAATATGAATATTTTATGCAATTATTATAGGTATATTTATTATATATCTAACCTAAATGGGTTATTGGCATTTGTTCTCCCATAGAAAAAATCATAGTTAGTAATAAGCATGAATAATTTAATTTTGATATATTTCTTGGATTTGCTCGCATATCTCTGCAAAAAAGCACGTAATTAAAATTCTTTATCTACGAACAAATTACAGCTTGCGATGCATTTATATTAAAATTATACTCATTACTATCAAAGAACCATCAGATAAATTCTTATTTTTAATATAAGAAGGAAAGAGAAATTATATGAGTTAAAGTGCGAAATATGGGGTCAGTACAATTACTTTTCTACCCACTCTCCAATAAATTAATATTATAAAATTAAATTTCTACATGTTCAGCATTATAATAAATTATATATTATTAAATCAATTGATATAATTAATTTAATTTAACACAATTAATTTAAATTGACTACGTAATAACTATAAAAAAAGTATTTCAAATATTAATTTCAATCTAACACCTTTTAAAGCATTACAGCCGATAATTTAAAAGAAAAAATATAAAATATTTATTTACATACCTTGCAAGTTCCATAGGTAGTACAGAGCTGAGCATAATGTTAACAACAGTAGCATCCAAACTGCACATGACTCCAAAAGCTTGTAGGAGAAGCTGTCGTATGGACCATCGAGCTTCCATTTGATAATACTGAATAAGTGTAAAAACAGCGTGATATTGGTCATCGGCAATTACATGGCGACTAATACTTGGATCAGCGTTCGACTATAAATTATGAATATTTAGAAAACAATAATTGTTATATAAAATAATTTTTTACCAATATAGATATTAATTCACTAATATGTTCGGTAATAACACTTTCATCTTCATATAACATCCAACTCCGCTGTTGAGAATCTTCCTTACATGAAGTAAGCTCCCTAAAAATGATCCTAAGCCTACTTGCATCATGAGTAGTATCAATAATATTTTCTTCAGCTGTTAACCGACTTTGAGATAAAGATAAAATTTTCTCTAGATAAGGTTTCACACTTGTCGGAAGTATTTCTTGTAAATGTGAAATAACAGATGTTACAGCGACTAATGACATTTCATGACTTAATTTAGTATTTATTCGAACATTTTCAACTAATTCATAAACATCTTGTGCTTTGATTTCAATTGTAGACAAAGTCACTGTGGTATTATTTTCTGATTTTTCTTCTTTCAAAGATTCTTGATCAATAGTTTCTACTGAATGGTTAACGGAATTGTTTGGTTTTGTCTTACGAATTGGTTTAATAGGTTCTTCTTCAATTTCTTGACTTCGATGTTGACTGTATTTTAAATCAGGTAAAGTTCTATCGCTATCACTTGAGGTCGTGGAATACGAAGTTGAACTTCGAACTTCCTTAACTTGAGTCAAACTGGAATCATTTGTTGCTACACTTGCATTACTGCTTTCTGTCTTTAGTAATCCTTTTATATTTATTTCGGTATGACGTCGTCTTTCTTTTAAACGTAATAAAAGTTCTTGTCTATCTAATGAAGTACTACTTGATTTTTCATTCTGAAGATTTGTAATACAATCGTCTAAAAATTGTAACATAAACGACGGATTGACATGAATCGTTTCAACGTAGTTTGATGGAACAAATCCAATTTCGCCCTTTTCATTAATAACTTGCCACCAATTTCGTTGTTTTGTGTTAGTTTGATGCAATATAAAGAAATCGTTTTCTCTAAAACTTAAAGTCTTAGCAAACGTCGCTTTAAAATCATACAATGCTTTAAGCATTTCAAAGTTGCCTAAAATATTTTTTGAATAAATATATAATTTAAATAATGTATTTACTTAAAACATACCTAAATAAATTTGTGACTCGCCCATTGCTTATATTTGTTTGACCATCAGAACTAATTAGACGAATTAAAGCATGTCTGTATCACATTTCGTTTTCTCTGTTTTTTTATTTAAGAAAGTTGACAGTAACTGTCATACTTACATTTAATTCTCAGGCATATAGATGTCGGCACTTGATATTGATATCATATCCATGATACATATATACATAACAAAAATGTATTAAATTTAAATATTTAGGCCTTATTTTTTGTTATAAAATAAATTTACAGATAATATACTAATAATTTTATATGTATTTAAAGGATATTATATATTATAAAGTGTTAGGAATTTTTTTAGAAAGATTTATTAATGCAGGAAAAAATTTTATTCATTTATTGTAAAATATTAAAATACATACAACACCCAATAATTGAATCAACATTCAAATTTTTCCAAACTATAACATTATCATAGTAAATATATTATATCTTAATTAAAACTTCATTTAAAGATCTTATAAAATGTGATGAATATAATTTTTATCAAAAAATATAATTCTATAGCATCAATATTGTTAAAACACTAATAGTTAATTCGAATTTTAGCACTTTGAAAGGCACAATATACAAAGCAGCTTGTATTTAATAGGATGAATCTTCGAATAGCAAATTTTAAATCTGTTAATAATGAGATTGATTAATACTGGACGTATTTAAGAAATTAAAGCAATCAAACACTTTTTATAATCTCCAGAAGTATCGCCCTGTAAATAAATTTAAAATATTTTAAAAACTGAAATAATATTTTGATTTCATGTACTTACAGCAATAGCATCTTCAAGAGATTTTCCATATTTAGCCATATAAGCTTGTTTGATTTCACCCATATCAACTTCAGAACGAGTAATAACCAGTCTTATCAATTGTCTGTCATTTGTTCCCATACCCTTCATACTTTCATGTAAACGTTTGGCGAAAAATGTAGCTTTGTCTTTTATAGAGCGAACAATTGCAAGTAAACCTTCTTCTGAATCTCCAGAAAACTCGTTTTTAATTGCTTGCTCAAAATCATGTCCTGTGACACGTGCGTATTCTTCAAATACAGCACGTAAATGTGCCCAGTTACGTTGGCATAATACGGCATTGAATGTGGATTCATCTGTGCCCAATCTTAGCTCACCTATTATTTAAAAAAATATGATAATGGATACATTTTGTTTGAATTAGAATTTTGATATAATTATTAGTAAACAATAAATTTAAAATATATTACAAAAAAATATATAATAGGTACTTAACAAGAACTTCGTGCATCAAGGTTGTTAAAATACAAGGTTATTAATTTTAAAACATAACATTCAAACTAAACTTTAAAAAAATGTATTTTATATATTTAGGATAATTACAAATTTGCAATGACAGAGTTATATATAAAAAAAGATTATATATTCGCGTATAGGAATATAATGATTAACTTTATATGAATATATCTATTTTTAAAGTTTATAATGTATTATCAATAAAATCAATTGACTATATGAAGGTCATTGTAAATAAATATCTAGTTTTTATGTTTCTGTAGTTCGAGTCATAATAAAATAATATAGTTTATTTGTTAATATTATTACTTTTTTTCAAATTAATAAGTAAATAAAATTAAAAATGCTCACCAGCTTGAAGTAAACTTTGAGTATCTCGAGTAACTTGAGTTGGATCGACAACCATACTTTCATCTCTATTTGCCTGTAACATGTAAATTAATAAAGTAAAAAAAAATGACTGTTGTTTTTCATTTTAATTAATTTAATTAACATACCGTGCATAATGAAACCATAAGTCTCTTGAAAGTTCCACTTGTATCAGATCTCAAATCATCTTCCAAACAACTACGGTATACTGCAAAAATATTAAATCAGAAATAAAAATGATATTTAATAATTTAAAAATATTTTACTAACATCCTTCATAAGCAGCTCGGATCGTACGTATTTCATTATTTGTCATGGTGCAGAAAACTTCAATAAGAGCATCTTCATCAGTACCAATGCCACTCATAGCGTCATGTACTTCTTTTGCGTAAAACTGAGGTAATGGAATCATCATAGCCAATACCAAATCTTCAAATTTGCCGCTTAATTCAGATTTTAAATTATTGTTTAAATCCTAAAACAAATATAATTTAGAGTCACTATTTATCGAAAATAAATTGTTTTCTCTTACTTTTCCGTACAAAGTTTTAAATTGTACAGCAATTTCAAGACGTTGGGCATTTGTGCGATTAGCTAATACTTGAATTATAGCTTTTTCATCAGTTCCGAAACCTTTCATAGCTTTGCGGAGAGTTTCAGCATCAGCTCGTGGATCGAATGGTTCCGCAGGGAAAACAGTTGGTGTTCCCTATAATATTTATTTTCATAATTAGAAAATTAATTTACATTACTGTTTCGGTTATTAATTAAAAACTCATTAATTGTTATTTTTTTAATTATTTTAATTAAAAAAATTAACAATGTTACAATATTAATCGTATATGGCAATTCCATTTTATTAATTACTTTTCCGACCAAAAATAACATTTCCGTGCATGTTATTCTTTAATTATAGGATGATTTTAATTAAATTAAATTATTATTGATTTAATAGTTTGTTATTTTTATTGATTAAATATAATTGCAATACAGAATTTTAAGGAAAAATGCATATACGATTTTCTGTAACTCACCTTTTTTGGTGCATTATGATGTTGAGTATAACTTGCATGCGTTACATTTGGTGGGGCAGAACTATACATAGAAGCCTGTGTAGGTGGTTGTATATAGTCGGATGAAGGGTAAGTATTTGGAGTTGCTGGATAAGGGTTGTGGGGAGGAGCATAAGGGTTTTGGGGAGGTGCATAAGGATTTTGAGGAGGTGGATAGGCAGCTTGTGGTTCTGGAGGTGGGTATGTTTGAGTTTGCGGAGGATAGGAACCACTAGGTACACCAGGTGGCGCGTATCCAGACGGAGAATTTGCTGAAAAATCAGGCATAGGCATGGTAAATGGCTGAGGCATTTGAGTTGGTGGACCGTAACCTGTATACAGACCACCACTAGGATAAGGAGTTGGGTATGATTGTTGTTGAGGATAAGGAGCCTGGCCAGGAGGATAAGGTGATTGATTAGGTGGTTGTTGAGGATAAGATGGAAACGCGCCAGGCATCCCTTGTGACGGAGGTGGCCCCTTAAGACAAAATCATCAATTAACAGATGATATCTTAAACTGCTTAAAATAAATGTGTTAAATAGCCAAAAAGCATTTCGTTATGAAAATAAAATAAAATAATAAACGCAAATTATTTACTTAATATTGTAATATCTATATTGCAAACTAATACAGAAATAAAAATAAATAATAAGTTAGTATAAGCTTTAAAAAAATCATGCAATAATAGATAAATTTTCAAACCTGATGATAAGGATATCCTGAATAACTCATTTTGATTATTTCCTGTAAAACAAGATAATATTAAAGATAAATATTTAGATAACTTTTTAAAATAAATATAACACTCGTACAAACTTTTGACACACCCACGAATAAAGGTTATGTTAAAGACTACAAAAGAATTTAAATACACTTCTAATGATAAAGAATAAATATATTTATATGTATTTTAAATTGATTAAAGTTAAATTTGTGATTGACGTAAACCTACTTCTATGAAACTGAATCAACAAGAACACAGATGAAAGTGATTCACTTGAAATGTATATGAACCACCGAGTATTTTATATGCAGAAAGAGAAAGAATAACGTCAGAATGCGTGACCCTGACGTGTCTCACTCTAAATTCGAGCTCAAGTGAAAAATATATTTACCTAATATATTTTGTTCCAACTATTATTACTCACTAAAAGTATTCCTTGTAATTTATTCTATTATGAATTTAATATTGCACAAGACAATATAATGCTTAATTTTCAAACTATATTTAAAATTAATATTCGAGATATAAACCAGTTTTATATTATATACTTTATACGTACATTACCGTGTTATATATGTATTAAATAGTAACTGGATAAACTGATGTTGAGTATATTTGATCACGTTAACTATAGTTTTATTATCAAGGTTATGAAATTATATTGTGGTTTTTTTATTCTGTATACGTATTTGTTTGGGATTTTCCTGCTGCCGATAAGAGTAAAATATATAAATATAAATTATTTTATTAAAAGTAAATATATTATTTATTTTGATTTCCTTAAAGGAAACACTAAACACAAATTAAGTTCTTTAAATTCCTTTATAAAAAATTGCAAATTATTTGTTAATTATTTTTGGGATGTAATTACTCATTTAAGTAACGTAAATTTTTAGATGAATCATTAGGNTTAAATTAAATTAATATGGTAGAAGATTGTAATTTTGTAGTTGATTTTTTATTTATTAATAATGATTTCTATGTTTGAAGGAATTAGTAGTGAATATATAAACTAATTATTAATATGTATTGAATTAATTCCCTGGTTGGTACTTGGTACTGGTAATGATTGCAAGATTGAAACAATCATTGTAAAAAAAATTATTTTGAAATTTATCCAAGTGTTTTATATATAATATCAACTTTTTTTTTAAATAATATATTATTAGAAATTAGCAACAATAGTTAACATAATACTATAATTATATAAATTAGTTAAATAATTGTTTGTATTTTTATAATATTGAGTAAATTATTTAGAGAAATATATTTTGTACCGCTGTTAATGTACATATCTGATAAAAATTTATTTAAATCAACAAGAAGGAAATAATTTAATGATTACGATAAAATAAAATGAGACATATTGGCATCATTTTAAGTGAATTAATTTCTTTTATGGCCATAGATATCTTTTATATTATTTTTTAGTAGTCTATTTCTGTTAAAGTAATTAATTTCTTTTAATGTTAATTGTATTTAAACGATTAATATAATGCAATGTTTTATTAAGAATTAAAATATAAAATATGTCTTATCTAGAATTTTATACACACTTACACACCAATATAAATAAGTATATAGAATATTTATTTATTTATATATAACTTATTATATGTTTATATGATGTTTAACATAAGTTTTAAAACATGGATAGACATGGATAGTAGAAATTAGAACAAGGTAAATAAAATAATAAACGTGTTGTAACTGGATAAAATAATTTATTACTATCCAAATCAACCACAATGCACATACTGCTTTTTACAAATACACAGTCTCCCATTATCAGACGCATATTAACAAAATTTAACTTCTAATATATCTAATTTATGAATAAAAAACAATTCACCCTCTATATCGTATATGTTTATTGTCAGTTGCACCTGACTACCCCTTAATTATTATAATTATCGCTAAAATACGGAGTGTATAAAGTTGCAGGGCACTTGAAATGTCCCGATAAAATCACAATATTTAATAATATATACTACTAGCCGACTACATTAATATATCATTTGGAAATATGCGAATGCATCTAAATTTGACCAAGAGATTTACATTACAATATTTGAAATAAATATGTCTTTTTACACCTAAATCATTTTTATTAATTATAAAGTATCACAGTAAGCATTATAAAAACAATTCATTTCTATTTTCTATATATGCTTTTAATTTTTTTTTACAATTAACTACATAAATAATTAAAATAAGTACATTTATACCTAAAAATATAATCTGGAAGCTCTGTTTCTAATTTGCATGAATTTAACAGTAAATACTTTATTCTAATTTGACTTATTAAAAATTAATTTATCAATTCGGAATATATAGTATGTAGATCTATTTTATAAAAAGAATGCGTAAAACACATTTATTATTTGAATATATTTAAAAAATCTCATTTATCTATTTACTGGTTTTAATTTGAACAATGCACTAATTGGAGTATGGCTGAAAAAAAATAGCGATTATTAAATAATGGAAAAAATTTCCATTTCAATAAATATTTTCATATTCTCATATTTTTTAGACAAATTTGAACTGTTAATAAATAGAAAAAACAATTTTTAATTAATTTTTTAAATAAATATTAACTATAAATTTATAATTGGCCCAAGTTTTATAAAAAAATGATAATTTTATTCCTTTTATTTTTTAAGGTTAAACTTATTTATTTTTTTTTTTGATGTAAACTACAGGTGTCCCAAAAGAGTCAAGTATTAAACGTTCGAAAATTGCCTTTTCAAAGAATTATAAGGAAAGATTTGCATCTTAAACCTTACAAAATTCAGCTTGCGCAAGAATTAAACCGACACACCATCTTCAATGATTAAATTTTGCTATTGAAATGTTCCAAAAAGTTTCCAAAGTTTGGAAATACCCCGACCCTTTTGGGACACTGTTTATATTGTATAGATATGGTGTTGACAGAACTAATAAGAATATGCTGTATATTATAAAACTATCTAATGAGTTGTATTAAAACAACAGAAAATATGCAAAAAATGTTGTGAAATATTTGAATAATAATTTATGAAATAGTACACAATAAATAGCATTCATTATTGACATATATATTCCTGAATTGATAAACATTGAACTAAAAATTTCGTTAATAAAATTCTAGTAAATATTCTACAAATTTGCGATGTAACTAATAAAGTTTTTGATTGAATTTATTTCTAAATTATTAATTGTAAGAATTGTAAATATTGCTATATACTTTTTAGTATAAAAAGCTTCAGAACAATTAGAATAATTTAAAAGTTGCATCGCAAATAACAATTGCTATAAAAACATAATCTCTTGGACAAAGGTGGAGTATACGCATTTATTTTCGTATATTGCTGTGTCTGATAGTTTTTATAACTATCATGACAATGGTATCACGCTGAAACATCAAATAAAATGGCAGTTAATTCTGTTCTCACATTTTGTTTTTTTTTTTTGAATTAAACAATATTTAATACTAGTTAAAATTCTAAAATATTTATAGATGATTAATATTAGTATATGTATATCTATTTAGTTGTTTTTATTTAGACAAAATAGTTAATACTTTCTGAGATTTATGTATGTATGCATAGTTTTTAAATAAAATTTATATTAATTTAAAAACTTTGTTATGAAGGCATGTTAAAATATCTGAACCATTAGACACATTTAAATTTTTTGCAAACATCTGCATAATGTTCCAGATAAAAGTAAATTATTTTTAAATTTATTTACTGAACACTTACAAAATTATATTTTAGATATATAACATTTAACCTCAAAATATAATTTGATCGTTCGTTTTTTACGTAAAAATAAACATATTACAAATCAATTTTTAAATTTCTTATTTAGATTTAATTGTATTAAAGTATTTTACAAAATATAATTTGAAGTGTTTAGTAATAAATTTTATACTTTATTTTCTATTTAAAAAATAGAAAATTAAATTAAGCTGATCGTTTTATCGTATTAACAGGAAGTTATTGCAGAAATATTTTGTGATTTATTATGATATGAAATCATAACTTTAGTAATAATTGGATTTTAGGTGATTTCTGTGTAATACTTATGTCTAAGAAAGAATTATTTGTATAATTTTTTAGTAAAATTACACGTTTATGTTGAAAATCACTAAATATAACATATTTTCCAGTTTATTCCGGTAATAAATATTTAAAAAAATAATTCAAATGTAAAATTAGGTAAAACTCAGTTTCTTTGTTCAGAATTATTTGAAAGTCTTAAGAAATTACATATTAATTTAACAAAATTTATATTTCACAGAAAGTATCCAAAATCCAATAAATATTAATAAAATTCCTTAAAGCTTACAATATATTTGTTTTAAATTTGTGCTATTTTAAATAACATTTAAATTTTATTAAAATATAACACGATTGACATTTATTACAATAATGAATAAAAATTTTATTGCTAAATTATTAAAATTACATATGGCAGCGAACTATATTGTATTTTGTGTTACAACGTGTTTATGAATGTGATTAATAAAGCGTTATGATTATATTACTTTAATGAACACCATAAACAATCGTCATTGGCAGTTTTAATTATTAAAAACTTATTACATATCGATTTTGCCGGCATTTGATATGTAACGATTTGAGAGAAACTAGTCACTTTGATTTTTATTGAACATGTTCAAGATGAACACATTTGAGAAAAGTGGGCAGCTTACGGCGACATAGTTTTTATTTTCTAATTATTTTTTAAAATATTCCAAGATAATTTCTTTTATTTATATTTTTATTTTTACTTTTCTAATTTTTTTTTTAATTACACTGTTATATATTTTATTAGATTTTTTAAATTCCTCTAGTAAACATTTTATATTTGAAATGAAATTTTTGTAACGAAAAACTCATGTCGCCGGGGTAGATTATATATATTTGGGAACCTTTAAGGTTCCCAAAATCCCTAATTATTATTTATTTACAGTTTATAGAATATAATTTCTTGAGCTTTCGTTGCGCAGAGAAATTAATTCTATTTAATAATATGCGCTAAATTTTATATAACTTACGCGTAATAGGAATAGTTATTTACAAGTCGGGCTTAAAAATTCGTCCTGTTTTTTTTGTTTTTTGAAACTTCTACAATATTATATATATGATATACGTCTGCTGTAAACAGGTACCTAACCGAACCGAAATCGGAACTTTTGAGTTCGGGAATTCGCAACGCGAATTAAATATCATTCTTAACTTCTGTCCATTTATACTTTTATACTATTTAACTTTATTACCTATGGATTCATTTTATAAATGAGTTAAACTTCTAAAAATTAACAAATTCATTTTATGAATAACTGCAATTAAATGATTTATTTCATACTATAATGTATATACATACTATATGATTTTAAAATATTTACTCAATACTATTCTTCCATTTTTGTAACGTTGCAAATCAAAAGAAATTAGGATACTTAAGGAATAGTTATTTTAAATCTTTTATAATCTGTAACTTTTAATGCAGTAATAAAAGATATATAGTCGTCGCCACGAAGCAAATGAATTATGTATCATTATAAGTTTATATGGTACCGTCCTGAAACGTTTTATACGTTACGAATGCTTTGTAGAAGTAATCAATGTAAGCAAAACTGCCTACACTGTAAAAATAATTTTTCGAATAAAGTTGCGGTATACTTCACATTATTAAGAAGTATGTCAACATCACAGTAAAGAAAAACCAGTAGCGACACTAATTTTTCTATCCTTCTCCCACTTACCAAATCAAATGGTTTAACATCACTCTCTAAAAATATCGTTTGAATGACCTCGAGTTGGTTGTTGGTTGTGATCTCCTGATTTTTTT
>CM008230.1:10629163-10639676 GCA_002278615.1 Pogonus chalceus | reverse complement strand
TAAATAATTTTATTTGTAATAAAATGTAGAGCTTCTTAACTTCTTTTATATAATAAATCAAAAAATCTTGATCTCAGATAATAATTTAAAAAACAAATAAATAAAAGATAAACGTTATTTTATATCAAATTTTTATCTAAACTGTCCAAAAAATTTAAATTTATATAATGTTATCTATAAATCTGAAAAAACAAAACTTAATTGCATTGTTTAAAAATAAACTAATTAATTTATCAAAAAAATATTTTTTTATTAAACAAAATAAATAAAACATGTTTAATATTTAATTATAATACTTAGTAATTAGCCTTGGCAACAATTTTGCATATTTTATTATCTAAATCAAAACATTTATAATTATACTAACAATAAGTGAAATCATTTCAAAACATAATTCAAGTGCAATAGTTTATTAATCATTTAACAATGTGTCCCTTACCACAAAGTAAGTTTCAATATTTTTTGTATTATAAAATTGTGTTGTTTGTTAAATTATTTTAGTTATAAACAATGAAAATATTCTTAATGTACCTTTCGAGACTGATATTGATATTAATAAAGGGCTGGCTCAATATATTTTAGAAGCAATCAATAAAAATGTAAATAAAATAGCTCAGGTAAGATTGACTGTTTCAAATTATACTACCAGTTGTTTGAAGATCATTCTTGTTGTTTTACTTAAAAGTTCCGTTAAATTTTATATTTAAAATAGTAATTCTATCGAATATCAAAAATATCTTCTATAAATTAAATAAACTTTAGATTGATGCTGCAACTGGGAGAGAACAAACATTTGGTGAATTGCTTGAACGAAGTATTTTACTCGCAAAAGCGTTGAAGAAAAAAGGAATAACTTCAGACGATGTAATAAATTACTGTTGCTATAATAATATGGATTATACCGTAACTTTTATTGCAACAATGTTTATAGGAGCACGAATAAATGTTATAAATGTAACTGATTCAAAAGGTAAAACCTTATTTTATATAAATTATATTATTTATATTAAAACTTTACTTTTTTGTAGTCGCAATATTTCGTTGTTTAAAATTATCAACACCACAAATAGTTTTCTGTGACAATGAAATTGAAGATATAATTGACGAAGCTCGCAATGAATTGAATTTAAATTATGATATTGTTGTTTATAACGGAAGTGAAAAATTTATAACGTTCGACCAATTTTTGGAAAAATACAAATCAAATGATGAATTTAAAATAAATACAAGTAGAACTGGAAATGATACCGCTTGTATTAGTTACACTAGTGGAACTTCTGGGCTTTCAAAAGCTGTTGAACTTAAGCATTTTGGACTTTATTATGGAGGAATGACAGCTTTCAAGTAAAATATACAAAATTTATATGTTTTAATAAGTTAATATTAATTTTATTTTAGATGTACGTTTGGAGAAAAAGTTATGATGATTTTTACTTTTCCATTTTGGATTTCAAATATAGTTATGATGTTATGTTCGTTGTTAAATGGATTGACTCGAATTATTTATAGAATTTATAACAAAAATACTTTATGCAAAACTTTACAAGATTATAAGGTAAATGATTTGTTTAAAATTTATACATGAAATTATAGAGAAAATAGGGAAAAATACATTTTTATATCTAGCTTAGTTTTCGAAAAATTAGTATGAAACCGAAAATGCGCAAAATCTGTAAAATCGATTAGTTTTAAGAATGTCAGGTACAATTATAAAATTATATATAATTTAAAGGCGAATTCAATGCTGGAAACCGTCTTTTAATATTTGTCTTATTTCTCGAAAAAACAGTAAAAGCTCAAAATCAGCAAAAATCGCAAGTGTATAGTCTTATTTCTTTTTTCTCAAAAAATGACTTATTTCAAGTATATTTAATTTATATATAAAAAGATAGAGAATTTCACGGCGAATACAATACAGAAGACCGTTTGTTAATATCTGTCTTAGTTTTCGAGAAATTTACAAAAAACTGTGAATGCTCAAAATCAGCAAAAATCGCAAGTGTATTATAGTCTTACTTTTTATATCAAAAATCGACTAATTTAAAGTATGTTTGGTTTATATATAAAAAGAAAGAGAATTTAACGGCGAATGCAGTACCGAAGACCGTTTTTCAATATCTGTCTTAGTTTTTGAGAATTTCGCAAAAAAACTGAAAAAGCTTAAAAAAAGTAAGTGTATAATATTACTTTTGTCTAAAAAAGACTAATTTTAAGTATGTNATAATAAAATTTTCCCAGGTAAATTTTATAATATTAACACAAACAATTATAAATGAACTAATTCAAAATCCTGAATGTTGCAATTACGATACATCCCAATTAAAATATATTTCTTATGGTGGAAGTCCAATTGGAATTAACCAAATATTACAATTAAAAAAACTTCTACCGAACGCTACTTTCTTAAACGCATACGCAATTACAGAAGTATCAGGACTTATATTTCATCCGAAAAATAAGGAATATAATACAACAAATCAGGGAAAATTTATAAATACAGTTGGTGTTCCAATTCCTGGTTTTACTTACAAGGTTGAAACATTTTTATTTTAAATAAATTTATAATTTTAAATAGTCGATTTATTACAGATTGTTGATCAAATCACTGGAAACAATTTAGGCGTTAACGAAAGAGGCGAATTAAGAATAAAATATCAAGGAATAACAAATGGATATTTAAACAATTATCAATCAACACAAGAAGCGTTTGATGAAGATGGTTTCTTCAAAACTGGTGATTTAGTCTATTATGATAACGAATATTTCTTTTATATCGCTGATAGATTGAAGGAAATTTTCAAAGTTAATGGACGTCATGTAAGGTCTTCAAAACAATTTAAAGCATATAAATAAATTAATAACTTTTAGATTTCACCTGTTATTATTGAAAACGAATTCTTTACACATCCTAATGTTAAAGATGTTGCTGTCATTGGGATACCACATGAAGAATTCGGTGAAGTGCCAATGGCTGTTGTAATTTTGAAAGAAAATTCGAGTATTCAAGAAAATGAACTTGTTTTATTTATAAATGGTACAATTTTTGTTTAATATTATTTTTAATTAGTTTAATTATTATAATTATTCTTTTTTAGAACGTCTTCCGCCTATTTACAGTTTAAGAGGTGGTGTGAAATTTGTTACAAATCTACCTAAGACAAGTACAGGAAAAAATCGAAGGAACTATCTAAGAGATCTTATTCTTAAGCAACAAATATAGTTTTTAAAAAAGAAAAATTTAAATTAATGTATAATAAATATATTTTTATTTTTTATTTTGCAATTTTTTTAATTTATCTCTAAGTTCAGCAGTAAGTACATATTGATTGATATTGATCATTATATTTTATCAATTTTTCATACTTTACATTTTTGTAAAAATTTTGCGAAATATTTTTAAACTTTATTAATAGATAAAATTCAAATCTACAAACTATTAATAATCTTCTATTGATAAGTACTTCATATTTGCGATTGAAGTCTGCTTTACTTTATTATTAACATTTAAAAAATAAATAGAGATAATTAAAAAAAAAAAAATTATCTTTAGCCAAATAACATGACTCTGTTTTAAAGTTCAGTGCATTTAATAAAACAGTGAGTAAGCAAATTTTAGAATATATTTTAAAAACAAAATTCTATTTAGAATCATTTTATTCGTGGATTTTCAATTGTACATTTCTAAAAAATAGCAACATGAGTTCTTCATCTAAAGGTAAGACTGTTTCAATTGATGTTATTTTTAGTTATTTAAATTTATTTAAGTAATGTGAAAAGTATAAATAATATATTAATTTGACGGTATATAAAATTTATTGGATCATTTCTTAATTAACTTGTTGATTATTTATTTATATTTTTCAGTTAAAAACAAAAAATCTTTATCTAAATGTCTTAATAAATCATTTATTTATTAATTAGCAATTAATTTTTGCTAAATATATTATTTGTCGTTTAAAAATAAAACAAAATAATTTAACAGTATGCTTTCGTGACGATTATTTGTTACGCTACAATCGTAAAACAATTTGTCATTATTTAATTTTTACAGATAATAAAAATATTCTATACACACCTTTTGATATGGATATAGATTTAAACAAAAGCTTAGCAGAATATTTTTACGAAGCAATGACAAAAAATAAAAATAAAATAGCTCAGGTAACAATCATATATGAAACAAAACATAATTCAAATAAATAAAAATAAATTAAATTATAGATAGATACAAAAACAGGGAAAGAACAAACTTTCGATGAGTTCTTAAATCAAAGTATTTCCTTAGCAAAAGCTTTAAAAAATAAAGGAATAACATCGGAAGATATAATTTCATATTGTTGTTATAATAATATGGAATATGCAATAACATTTGTTGCAACAATGTTTTTAGGAGCACGAATAAATCCTATTGATATATCCGCATCAAAAAGTATAAAACATTAAACTTTTATTTCAAAATATTAATAAAATCATTCAAATTTCAGATGAAATAATGTATTGTATTAATTTAACAAAACCAAAAATTATTTTTTGTGATAATGAAATTGAAAGTGTAATAGAAGAAGCCAAAAATGTATTAAAATTAAACTACGATTTAATTATCTACGATGACAGTACGAAAAATATAACATTTAATCAATTTTTGGAAAAATACAAATCAGAAGATGAATTTAAAATAAATACAAGTCGAACCGGTAAAGATACAGCTTGTATTAGTTTCACTAGTGGGACTTCTGGACTTTCAAAACCGGCCGAACAAACACATTTTGGACTGTATCATGGTGGATTGTTGATTAACAGGTATTTTAAAGAACAATTTTCATTAAAAAATAAATATAAAACAATGTTTATTTCTTTGTAGAGCCTCATGCGGAAGCACAAGAGCGATGGTATTTACTTTACCATATTGGATATCTAATACTTCTTTTATAATAAATTCAATGTTGTACGGGGTTACTCGAATTATTTACAAGATTTATGATAAAGCTACTGTTGGTAAAATGTTTCAAGATTATAAGGTGAGAAAATTTTATCGAGTCAAGATTACAGAGAAATTCAGAAATAAAAGATCAAAGATAATGTCACTGAAATTAAAGTTTTTTATTATATTTTGCATTGTACTCTGTAAACTGCTTAAAGATGAAGATCTAATTTTTCCTGTATCTTGTAACAGAATCGTCGTATATTATTAAAAAGAGGCTTATTAGAAGCACATTTTAATTCTGAACCAATTTAAATATATATCTAACATTAATAGGGAAAAATTTATGGCGTAATGAAAATTTTACCATTCAATTTCTTCTGATTCAACTGATGTTTAAAAAATGTGTTAAAAAGTATTTTAATACTGAATCAGTCCCTGTAAACAATTGCTATTACTTATAAATATATCAAATATTTTTTAGGCCAACGTAACTTTAATTGTTCAATCAGTAATGAGCGAATTAATTCAAGATCCCACAATTTACAATTATGATTTATCTCATATAAAATATATATTTTATGGAGGAAGCAACACTAGTACGAAACAAATGTTAGAAATGAAAAACATATTCAAGGATTCAAAAATTCTTAATGGATTCGGAATGACAGAACTTTGTGGATTAGCTCTTAAACCATTTAACTTAACAACCGATTATCTCAAAACAAATTCCCGATTATCAATCGGAAAACCAAACCCTGGAGTTCATTATAAAGTAAATATTACTAATAGTTTATTTATATCAAATAAAAAACAATATTTATTTGTAGATAGTAGATCCAACAACAGAAAACATTTTAGGTCCTCATGAGCAAGGAGAATTAAGAATTAAATATCCTGGTATAACAAATGGATATTTAAATAATTCAAAAGCAACTGAAGAAGCTTTTGATGAAGATGGTTTCTTTAAAACTGGAGATATGGCATATTATGATGATGATCAGTTGTTTTATATAGTTGATAGATTAAAAGATATTTTTAAATATAAAGGATATCATGTATAAAACATAATTTAAGTTCTTAGAAAGATTGCACATAACTTTTCAAATTCTTTTATAGGTTTCGCCAACTGTTATAGAATCTGAACTTTTAACTCATCCATCTATAAAAGAAGTGGCTTGTATTGGAATCCCAGATGAACAGTTTGTAGCCTTACCAATGGCTGTTGTAATTCCTAAAGAAAACTTCACAGTAACTGAAGATGAACTAATTAAATATATAAATGGTACCCAAGTTTATTGAANAAAGCTTTAAATAAATTTCTTTGCAATATTATTTATGTGCAAAAAAGTACGTATTGATAAAACCTTATTTATGTGGCAAAATTGGTCAATTTTTCGAAAATTATAAATAAAGTTTAAATAAAACCAAATTACATGATTCATGCACATTTTTAAGAATAAGCTTAACATCTTTATTTGATTTCGAGATAATTTCAAAAAAATATCCATTAAAAATTCAGTAAAACCTTACTATTTTTGCAAAGTTGCCTATTTAAAAAAATCATAAATACTTAGGATTTATTTGAAACAAAACTACATAATTTACATGTTCAAGAATCAGTTTTGTATCTTATTAGTTACCGGGCTATTCGCAAAAATGTACTCATATGTACTATAGGCCCTTTTTTTTGCAAAATTGCCTATTAATTTTAGGACATAAATCAATTACGAACGTAATCTATCGTATATTTCCAAAACTTTAACTTAATAGTGTATTTATTTTCAAAAGAATTAATTTTTGACATCCGTTAAAAATTGTCTGGGGTCTTTGAACCAAAAATGACTTACTTTCGAGGAATATTCTTTTGGGTATAAATCAATTAAGAACGTAACGAAATATGAAATGTCCAAGCTTCAGCGTATAAAAGTAATTATTTCTCAAGATTTTTACAAAAAACTAAAATTTCAAACTCTCTTTAAAATGCTAGAATACAATCCAGCCTTTATTGACAAAGAAGGACAATTTTTCAAAATCATAAATTGAATTTCCATGAAAGGAAATTGTACATTTTCAAAAATCAGCTTATTATCTTTATTAATTTTGAAGATATTCGCATAAAGTACAAATGAAAAAATTTGTAAAAATAGTTGATGTTAGACCTTACTATTCTTGAAAAATTGATCAATTTTTGAAAAATTATTAAAAATACTTAAATAAAATAAAGTTGCATGATTCGTGTATATTTTCAAGATTCAATAATAAAAATTAACTTCCAGGTTGATTAGATCGACGAACTAAAGTCTTAAATATTTTAAATTATACATCAGGATTTTTTTTTCATACTTTAGACTTTTATAGATATTTTGCGAAATAATACAGCTATTGAGCTGATACTTTGAATATGTACGCTTCATTAAATTTTCCATCAGTTAATTAATAAGTCATTTATATTAATTGGCTTTTATTAAATAAAATTAAAACATATGTATTACTTTATCCCGAAGATTAAAAATAAAATAGAGATAACTAAAGAAAGCAGTAATAAATTATCTGTAGTAAAATAACTTGTTTATGTTTTAAAGTTCAGCGTTTTTAAAAAACAGTGACTTAGCAAATTTTGGAATATATTTAGGAATGCAAAATTCATTTTACACGCATTATATTTACAGATTTTCAATTGTATAATTCTAAGAAATATTAAAATGAGTTCCTCATCTGATGGTAAGACTTTTTTTTTTCAAATTATGATATAATCATTTAATGATTAAATTAAATAAATTTATTTTATGCTTCAATAAAATCTAATGATTGTTTTTTGATTTATTATCTTTTATTTCTATATTATTTAGTTTAAAAGTAAATAATATTTATCTTAATGTCTTAATAAATCGTTTAATTATTAAATATCAATTAATTTTTGTTTATAATATATTTATTATCTTGTTTAAAAAGTAAACAGATTACACTCGTGACGAGTATTTGTTACGCTGTAATCGTAAACTAAATTATTATTCATTTTTTGCAGATAATAAAAATATTCTATACACACCTTTTGATATAGATATAGATTTAAACAAAAGCTTAGCAGAATATTTTTACGAAACAATAACAAAAAATAAAAACAAAATAGCTCAGGTAACAATCATATATGAAAGAATATATAATTCAAATAAATAATAACAAATGAAATTATAGATAAATACAAAAACGGGGAAAGAACAAACTTACAATGAATTTCTAAATCAAAGTATTTCTTTAGCAAAAGCTTTAACAAATAAAGGAATAACATCGGAAGATATAATTGCATATTGTTGTTACAATAATATGGAATATGCAATAACATTTGTTGCAACAATGTTTTTAGGNAAAGATACAGCTTGTATTAGTTACACTAGCGGAACTTCTGGACTTTCAAAAGCGGCTGAACAAACACATTTTGGACTGTATTATACTGCAATTACACTTTTCAGGTATTTTCAAAATAAATTAAATAAAATATTACCTATTTTTTATAAATGTTTATTTTATTGTAGAGCCTTACATGAAAATATAAGAGGTATGGTATTTACCTTACCATACTGGATATCAAATACGTCTTTTCTGGTATATTCAATGTCATATGGGGCCACTAGAATTATTTACAGAAATTATGATAAAAATACTGTTTGTCAAATGTTACAGGATTATAAGGTACAATATTTTTATTAAGTATATTAAATAAAAAAGAACTTTTGAAACTATGAGTTTGTTTTAAAGTTTTTTAAAGGTAATATTTAAACTCAAACTCTTTGACATTCCATATTCAAAAGAAAACAATAATTTCAATAAATACTGTAAAATTAATCGTAAAAGACTGGGGCTTTCTTTTGAAAGGTGTAAGATTAAAGCAAGTTAAAATTTATCACCACATTAGTGCACAAGAAGCAGTAACTATAAATTGAATTTATCGTCGCTATAAACAATGCTTCTCGACAATCTTTGTTTAAATTGTTGTTCCAATATACTTCATTATAAGCGATGTTCTGTATTGCTCATAAATTTTCAAAATATGTTGTAGGCCAATGTAACTTTACTCACTCAATCAATTATAAACGAATTAATTCAAAATCCTGAAGTTTGTAACTACAATTTATCTTCATTGAAATACATAATTTACGGAGGAAGCAATGTTGGTGTAAAACAAATTTTAGAAATTAAAAAAATATTTAAAAACTCATCAATTTTAAACGCATATGGAATGACTGAACTTTCTGGAATACTTCATACGCCAATGAAACTTTCAAGCGATCATCTAAACGGAAATTCTCGATTTACAATAGGAAAGCCGTGCCCTGGAGTTTATTATAAAGTGAAATATTATTAATATTTTATTTTTATAAAAATAAAAACCATATTTATTTGTAGATAGTAGATCCAATAACAGAAAACATTTTAGGTCCTCGTAAACAAGGAGAATTACGAATCAAATATATTGGTATTATAAACGGATATTTAAACGATTCAAAAGCAACTAAAGAAGCTTTTGATGAAGATGGTTTCTTTAAAACTGGAGATATGGCATATTATGATGATGATCAATTGTTTTATATAGTTGATAGATTGAAAGAAGTATTTAAATATAAAGGATATCATGTACAAAAACAAATTTAAGTATATAGTAAGATTGCACATAACTTTTCAAATTATTTTTTAGATTTCGCCTGTGGTTATAGAAACCGAACTTTTAACTCATCCATCTATAAAAGATGTAGCTTGTATTGGAATACCACATGCACAATTTGGAGATTTACCAATGGCTGTTGTAATAATTAAAGAAAACTCCACAATAACCGAAGATGAACTTATTAAATATATAAATGGTAAGTTTAATACAAAACCAAACTAATATTAAAAAATTTAATATTATTATATTTTTTATAGACCGGCTTCCAGATATATACAATTTAAGAGGAGGTGTAAAATTTGTTACAAGTTTACCCAAAACAACATCTGGAAAACATCGAAGAAATTTCTTGCGAGATCTTATCGTGAAAGGCCAAATTTAATGGTTTTGTCCTTTCAAAGTCAAACTTATTAACATCTTATTTTGTAGATAGCCTTCAAGGTTTTGTTTGGAGCAGTGTTTAACAATACAATGTAACACATGTACAAAGACTTTTTTCATTTACATTAAACTTTAAATTTTATGAAATTAGTTCAAAGATTAATTCTGTAATTTTCTTTACGCAAATAATGTATATATTTATTTCAATAAAACAAAAATAAGATATTGATTTAACATCTTTAATATTTCAATAATTCCAATTAAAATTAAAATAAAAATTTAAGATTTTTTCTGATTATATATTTTTAAGAAAAATATGTATTTTGAAACCTTATATTGTTTTTTTAATAATTTAAAACTTATTTAAAATTGATTCCATTATTTAAAAAAAAAATCTGTTACAATCTTAAAATGCTACTTTAACTTGTAAAATAATTATTCAAAACAGAAAAAATAAAAATATATAAAATAAAATATATTTTATACCTATATTTATATATAATATTTACAACCAATCGTTATTTTTCTATAATTATGTCTTAATT
>CM008230.1:10578032-10592187 GCA_002278615.1 Pogonus chalceus | reverse complement strand
CTTCCCAATTTAAAGACATATTTCTAAAATTATTTCGATAGCCGGTTTTTAGAAAAACACTGTCAAACCGAAAAATACGAGCAGCTGATGTTAATACCAAAGACATTCTATCTTCTTTTTATTGTCCACAGAGTACATATACAACAGATGGCACTTTTGCTATCAATTTAAAAATTAAATAACTATTATATAACATAATTTATGTTTAATTTCCATTATTAACTTATTTTAATTATTGCTAATATTAATTTTATTACTAACCATATTTTATTGGTAAAAAAAACATTTTTCTTAAATGACTACCGATTTATGATTTATATGAATTGTACTAGCATGTAAAGTTTTCTGTAGTTATAAATTTTAAATATAAAATATTTCTATGTACTTTGAAATTATCATTATTATACAATATAATAGTACAGTTTAAATTATACAAATATATGAAAGCACAGACTCAATCTTAAAATTTAAAATCGTCCATTTATCTCACATGTCCACATAGTTTAAAATTTATTTAAACAAAATAATTTACGAGTATCTAAATTATAGTTTTAAAGAAAATAAATTTCAGAATTTCGAAGTTTTATACAACTTTAAAACTATAGATAAATGTACTAATTGATACACAGTTTGCGGTTACAATTAATATAATAACATAATATCTAACTATTTTGAAAAATAACTGCAAAAATGTATTTTATAAAATAAATATTTAAAAAAATATTTATGTATATATTTATAAAAGTAAAACTTACAATTTGTAATGGATTAATTAATTTATAACTGTATTTTTGAAAAACATAACATATTCAAAAACAAAGTTATTGAAATATTCTTAGATTAAAATACATAAAAATTTAGTTGAAAATATTTCCTGTATTTATTAAAATCAAAAACAAATTTTAGAAATTTTAAGAGAATGCAACTAAACTAGAAAACAGGAAACTATTTCATTCTGTTAAACAGATAAATATATTTTAAAGTAAAACTGTAGATACAAATACAAAAAATAGAAGTCAAAAGACTTAAAATAATTTGAAGATTATTATTATAAATATACTAATATTATTCATCACTGTCATAATCTTTAAATAATACGGCTTTACAATTATGAGCTACTGATTTTCTTGTACTAGATTTTTTTAATATGCTTTTTCCAGGTGTGGGTAATGTGAAATTCAAATTTTCTACAGATTTTGCTAACTGTGAAGCTTTTATTATTGCTACTCCAGGGGAGGAAATAGTTTTCTGGGCAAGTTTTTTAGTTTCTGTTGAAAGTACAGACACTCGTAAACTTCGTCGAGTTTTTAAAGGTGTTTTATTAGTATTTTCTTTATGGTTACTTTTCTTCTGTGGAGATTTTACAACAAAAAATCCACCGTTAAAAACATTATCATCATTTTCTACTACTGGATCTGATTTGGTTTTCTTCCGAGCAGCTATAAAAAAAATTAAATAAAATTAAATCATTGATTGTTAACACCATAAGAAAACAAAATATTGTTCCTGCCGAACTATAACACATACCTTGAATTGCTGCACGTAAACTTGATGTACTTTTACTTGAAGTACTTTTAGTAGGTTTTTTATTTGTTTTTTTCGATTTTTTCTGAACTACTGGAGCTATTTCTTCCCAGTTATTGTTTTTCATTTCAGTCAACCGTTTAAATCGTAAATTAAGATTCTCCACCTAAAATTATAAATTTTTGTAAAATTTATGTTCGAATATAAGTCCTTAACCAAATACTTTTAAATTTTTTAAGTTACATAATAATATATACCTGAATATACATCATATCCCAAAATCCTTGTAAATCTTCACAAGTAACTGGTTTTTCTTCTCCATAACCATTTTCACAGGAGGTAATTAATTTTTTAAACTGCTGAAACTTTTTATTCATTAATAAATTTGCTTGGCCAACAGCAACATCAATCATATCTATTGCATCTTCTGATAAATCTAATGTTGCTTCTTTATAACAATTCCATATATTACACATCGATGTTAGTCGAGTTATCTCATTATTTAAAACCGAATGAAAATATGATGCACCAGTTAATTGAAAAGAAGTGTTAGTTTCTTCATCAGGAGTTTTATATTCTGTAAACGATGGTAATCCTAAAATTATAATATTTTTATTAACGAAAACTCTATAAACTAATAAAATAAAAATTTACCTCTGTATGATCTTTCTTTGTTTTCCTTCCTCATGCTTCCTTTACCTCGAGATGTGGTAACAAATGGACTAATATAAACAGAAGGCCGTTTTATATTTTCTGGTGTTATTACATTATTTTCTGGTGTAATTAGATTATTTTCTGGCATCTTAATATTGACATCATTCTTCGTTGAACTTTTTGTATCATTTACTTCTATTAATTCAAAAGTAGTATTCAAAATATCTTTATTTGTACTTCTTCTTGATGATCTTCTTTGTTTTGGTATTTTATTATCTGTTGTTATATCTGGGTGAAACGAAGAATTTGATATATTTTGTTCCAATATAACAAATTCATCAGTACTGTTTAAATTTTTATTATTTGATAAAGACTTTCTTAACGACTTTCTACGTGAAATGTTTTTCGAAGTTTTTGTTGACTTTTGATGAGATTGCTGTGAAACATTTTCTGTTATGTTTATATTTTCAATAGATTTTAATGGATTTTCTATTTCTTTTGGCTGTCTTTCATTTACAAAATTTTCTTGTTGCTTTGCTTTTAAATTATTTTTTGAAGATTTGTTTACAGTTTTCTTTACATTATCTACTAAAATATTAGCTTTATTTTCTTTCAAGTCTAATTTTTGTTGTTTTATTGGTATTTTTTTCTTATTTAAAACAATTTCAGCTACATTAATTACAGAGCTAATTCCTTTTACTAAATCTATCTGCACTTCATCAAATGCGTTTTGTCGTTTTAATATCTTTTGTTTATTACTATTTTTATTTTGTTCTGCAGTATTTGCTCGTTTACTTCTTGTCATTGTTGGTAATGAAAGTAATGAAGATGATATTGCTTTTTGTGATCTTGTTACTCTTTTAGAACCAGAGTTTTGCTCATTGGTTTTAATATTTTTTTTACTATTCAGCTGAATAGGTTTTACATTTTCTGGTGGTTTGAAAACATGATTTTTTGGAGCAAATGAATTTTTAACGGGTGATTTAACAGCTGGAAATCCTACATTTGCTTTAGTACCAGTTTTAAATAATGGTTTTGATTTAGTTTTCTTTTCTAAATTTTTTTTCTGTCTTTCAGCTTTCCATAGTTTCAATCTTGTTAGTCTATCCATTTTTGGTTCAGGTTTAACTTCTTCTTCTGGTTCAAATATAGATATGGGTGATACACATATATCCTCTTCAATTTTACGAAATTCGGATAAAACTTTAGCTCTTGTTAGTCTTCTGGAACTTACAAATTCTTCTACTTTAGATTCACGAGTAGGTACTAGTGTTTCTCTAATTTTATAATATGTTTGAAACCGAGATTTGAAACTCTCTAAAAATTCCATATTTTGTTTTCAATAAAATCTAAAACGAATTTTTCTTATATGTATTTATAATTTAATATATTGTATTTAAAAAAATACAATTTTAATAAGCATAAAAGAATAGTTTTAAATTATATGTTTTGTCTCATCAATTATATGTCAAATATAATCAAATCTTCAAAATTAAAAATTTCAAATATAAATCAAAACTTGGTAAATCTATCGTTTAAGGACAACCTTATGTGATTGATTTTAAATTTTACGATTGAAACAAACCATAATTTTTTAATTACGTACCTTAAATTGAATAATGTTTTATATGTTGTTACACAATATATATCTTAAAACAGTATGATCCGATCATAAAATAACTAAAAATAAAACCTAAGATTTATAGGTAATTTATAAAAATTTCGTAAAACATTACTTTTATCTAGCGTATCTGGCGTTTAATAACGTTTATTTGAAATTTTCAATTTAAACTGACGCTTACATAATACCAACTAAAAATAATTTAAAGAAAATATTTTGTCATAAATATACTACGTTTGAAATTTAACTTTAAAGCTTATATAATAATATTTGTATATTTTTTGTAATAATAATAATTTGTAAGCTTCAAATAATATTTTTTAATATATATGAATATTTTGATATATATTAATAAAACATGTTTGCCAATCTACTAATTTGACTTTATTCACAAACTCAAAAATGTAATTTTATACTTGTGTAATTCCAACAAATATTATGGTTAGAGTTTTGGTAAATACAATAAATAAATTAATTATTAAGTATATAGAAAGCTTTGTGAAACCGGTATAGTCTAAATCGGTCTAAATTATATATTCAAACATGTCAACTTACATGATACATTAATAATTGTATCCTGTTTTTTTATATAATAAATAAATATATTATGCAATTTTAGTGCTTCAATTTGCAATTGATGGAAATGTAAATTAAGTGATGACATTCTTTAATATGGATTATTTAGGCGAGGCAATTGCGTTAGGCATAGATACAGTTATTTTAGGATTTTGCTTAAAACAATATTTTAAAAATCGAAATGCAGTTCAAATGATACAGGGAGCTCCATTATTGGAAATCAATAAAGATTTACAAGAAATCGTAGCTACGCATCCAGAGAAAAAATTATCCTATGTAGCTATACGTGGTTCAGTAAAACCTATAGGAACACCAATCGTTAGTTCTAAAAATCCAAAAATTTCTGGTGTTATACAATTACTAAGTATCAAAGAACATGTTGTACAGAGAAGTACAGCAGGATTTTGGGCAGATCAAGAAAGAACTATTCAAGAAGTACACAATGTTATGCCATTTGTATTGGAAGCAAATAGCACACAAGTTGAAGTTGTAGATCCTTTAGCAGCAGATATATTAGATATGGATGTAATATCTGATCATTTTCAACCAACAGTCCCAAGTGTAATGGATCACGTATGGGGATTTTTCGCTGGTGTTAGACAACGTGGTGTACAAACCACTGAAAAAATGTTACGAAAAGGTACGGTTATTACAGGAATTGGTGAATTAGTTGCATCACCCAACAGCCCTGCAGTAAGATTACAACCTCCTGGAGATGGTACTCCATTTTATTTAACAAATATGCAGATTACTTCATTAGTGCGGCAACTCAATGATCGGAAGAAAAGTTACAAGTATTTATCAAATAATATACTATTATAACAAAAATTATTTGTATTTTATTACAGATTACTTTGCGTAGCATTTAGTGCAATAGGAATAATATTAGGATCATTAATTGTACGGCGTTATTTACGTGATCGAAATAGAAAACTAGAAGAAGAAAGATTCAGAAAAGAAATGGAAAGAACAAGAAAAGATCGCAGACGAAGAATGCGTGATGTAGACTTAACTGAGAATCAATTATGTGTTGTATGCCGACAAAACCCTAGAGAAATCATTTTATTACCATGCGGACATGTCTGTTTATGTGAAGATTGCGCTGATGGGATCCACGAATCGTGTCCTGTTTGTAGACAAGAAATTGAAAAAAAGGCACCAGCTTATATTTCATGAAGGGATATGCTTTGATATTTTCAGTCAAATATTCAATATTCACTTCTGAGTTTTATGAAACGTAATTATTGCTTTAAAAATTTATAAAAATATGTAATGATCCAATAAAACTGTATATATTTATACAAGTTAATAACTTAAGTTTCATAATTTATTATTATCCATAAATAATATATAACATGTAAAACATTTTAAATAAAACTTATAAATTGTTTTAAAAATCTATTTTATTTGATATATCACCAACAGTATCTGATTCTATTTTTAATCTTGAAAAGTTATTAATAATATTTTGATTATGTTTCGAATTGCAACCACCTGGTTGATTACAACATCTAGTTGATTTATTTTTTTCATCATCTTCTCCAATAAGTCTTTTAACACGACTAGATTTTCCAATACCTAAGCGTGGTAAACCTCTATTTAAACCTTCAAGTAAAACACAAGCCTTGCAAAGTGGTTGAGACGATACATATTTACATCTTTCACATAACATTTGAGTTGGTAGTTTTGCTTGCTCATCACATTTCATATTTTCTCCTGAAATTTAATCTTTAAAACTATATTTTAAAAAATAATAATATAATTACCAGAATGAATAATATTCATAATAATACATGGATTTATTTTTTCTAAATCTTTTAAAAGTACTCTTGCGTGTCCTCGATAAGCATTTGGAGCAAAAATACACTCTGTTGAA
Organism: Pogonus chalceus; assembly: GCA_002278615.1. Lineage (NCBI taxonomy): Eukaryota > Metazoa > Arthropoda > Insecta > Coleoptera > Carabidae > Pogonus > Pogonus chalceus. Next base: position 10,585,936 of record CM008230.1, on the reverse strand, counting down.
AAATATACAAGTTGTCTAAAATATGCATACATTACAATTTCTTTTTCATAAGTGTATTTTAATGGTTTTACACGAGGTATCGTGTTTCCGCCACCCTAAAACATTTAAATTAGTTTATAAAAAATGTAAAACTCTAAATTAAAATTACATACTGTAACAATAGCTGTACATCTACTTAGTCTAGCAAGATCACCCCGTAAAATATTCATAAGAACAGTTTCTGCTATATCATCTGCATTATGTCCAGTTGCCATGCAATTTACTTTTAACAGCATTGCTCCACGATCTAGAGCTTGTCTTCGAAAAACACCACAAAAAGTACAATTATTTTTTCGTCCTATTTCAGCTACAATTTCATCCATCGTCCATCCATATAAGTCTTTATATGATAAAATTTTTAATGGCATTTCATAATCATCTCGATTTTGCTTGACTGTGTCTAAACTATCATCTCTGTATCCTGAAATAAATAATTTAGAACGAATAATATAACATATCACATAATTTAATACCAGTTATTCCTTCATCGATTGATAATAGAACTAATTTTAAGCCATAGTTATACTTTTTATTTAATAACTTTAAAACATATGCTAGAACTGTGGAATCCTTTCCACCAGATGCAGCTATTGCTACTGTATCTCCAGGTTTAAACAATTTAGCTCTTGTAATGGTATAATGTACTTCTGTTTCAAATGCTTCAAAAAAACATTCTTTGCATAAGGCATCACCAGTTTTCGGACGCTAAAATTAAATTGTTACTATATCTCTTTGTGTATATGCATGTAATTTTTACTTTAAGTATAGCATTTTTGCCACAATTAGAAGTACATAAGACTGGCATTTTATTTGATATATAATTCTATATTTTATTTCATAAATAATTTATACATTAAAAATGTAACCACGTGTATAAATGTCAAATTGACAGTTCTTTGACGTTTTTATACGGACATGTGCACATGTGGCCAACATAAATATTTTACGGTATTATGAAATAACTATAATGTTACATATTCTATTATTATTGCTAATAGTAATAGTTATCCTAGCAAGTTTTTAAAATTCTACAATTTTATTAATAAAATAATTAAATATATTAAACCTAAAATAAATTAGTTATTTTTAAAATATAGGTTTGGAGTTTTTATTATTAGTATGTTTTCCTTGAAACATAACCCTAAGTTCTGACAGTCGTTGTAAACACGTGTTTAACTTAAAAATAATATATTTTTAAATAATTATAGTATTTTTAGTCAATATTATTAAAAAATGGCGAAATTTTGTTTAAGTAAGTAAATAAATCTTTTATTATATGAAATTATTTTATCGTTATTTAATATATTATTAGAAAAAAAATCAAAACGTCAACCTGCTCGTTTACGTTATAAAATTGAAAAAAAAGTTAGAGAACATCATCGTAAAGTACGGAAAGAGGCGAAAAAGAATCCTAAAAATAAAAAACAAAAGTTAATTCAAATTCCAAACATATGTCCTTTTAAAGAAGATATTTTAAAAGAAGTTGAAGCATATAAAGCCCACAAAGAGGAAGAAAAAAGAAAACATCGTGAAATGGTGAAAGAACAGCGTATGCAAGCAAATAAACAAAAACCAAAAACTGATTTAACGGAATTAGTAAGTAATAAATCTTATCTCTCTAACCGTGTATTTAAGTATCAAATTATTTTAGGTAGCGAATGCAGAAGCCCGTGGTAAACTGCATGATGCATTTAAACCTGTAATTGAGTCAGCAAATAAAGAAAAAAAGCAAGAAAATTCTCTTAAAGCATACTATAAAGAATTCCGTAAAGTCATTGAAGCAGCAGATGTTATTTTAGAAGTTTTAGACGCCAGAGACCCCATAGGAACACGTTGCACTCAAGTTGAACAAGCTGTCCATGAAGCAGCAGGAAATAAACGTTTAGTCTTAGTATTAAATAAAGCTGATTTAGTTCCTCGAGATGTACTAGATAAATGGTTAAAATTCTTACGGAAATCTACACCAGCAATTGCTTTTAAATCGTCAACTCAAAATCAAGGAAAGCGATTAGGACGTAAAAAAATGCCTTCAGCTAAGGCAGAAAAAGGAATACAAGGATCAACGTGTGTAGGAGCTGAATTATTAATGTCGTTATTAGCAAATTATTGCAGAAATAAAGGCATTAAAACTTCTATACGTGTTGGAATTGTTGGTTTACCTAATGTAGGTAAAAGCTCAATAATTAATAGTTTAAAAAGGTCGAGAGCATGTAATGTTGGATCTACTCCAGGAATAACTAAGTATGTTAAAAAAATAATTTTTATTTAGTTCAATAATAACAAATACTTTTACAGATCAATGCAAGAAGTTCAATTAGATTCAAAAATCAAACTTTTGGATTCACCTGGTGTAGTCTTCGCTTCATCTAGTAATAAATCAACCGATAGTGCAGTTGCATTAAAAAATGCAGTTAGTATAGCAAATCTTAAAGATCCTTTTACTCCAGCAAACGCAATTTTGCAACGTGCAAATAAACAACAGTTAATGGAAATGTATAATGTACCAGAATTTTCAACACCAACAGAATTTTATTCTTTTAAAGCACAACAAACAGGTAGATTTAAAAAAGGTGGGATACCAGATACTGAAGCTGCTGCAAGAAGTTTACTTGAAGACTGGAATCAGTAAGTTTTATGAAATTCATATTTAAAATAAATAATAATAATGTTTATTTTAGTGGTAAAATTAAGTATTATACTCTTCCACCAGAAGATGATTCAAATATGGTTCATGTAAGTTCAAAAATTATAACAGAAATTGGAAAAGAATTTGATATTGATAATTTTGAATCAATGGAAGCCGAAGAATTGACACAATTAAATACAAACGATAAAATATCAGGTTCAGTACTTGTTGAATCTAGTGGTCCAGTTATTGCAGAAGAACAAATGGAGGAAGATGTATATCCAGCTACAGATAATTTGGTATATAAATTCATATTTGTAAAACATTTTTTAAACTACTTTTATTATTATTTTTTTAAAGATAAGTGACAATATGAATATAGAACCAGTTAACAATAAAAAAATGAAAAAACAAAAAGCAGACAAAGCAATTAAAAAAGTTGACGTAGAAGCAGAGTTAGATGGCAACAAAAGTATGAATAAAGTAAAAAAAGCTCAATTTAAAAAAGAGAAGAAAGATAGAAACCGAAGAGATAAAGTAGCAATGGCATTGTCAGCAAATTTGGAAAATGTTACTATTACACCAAATGAAGATTACAGTTTCGAAACAGATTATTAAATAAACATTTTATTTATTATAATATTACATTAATGGAATTGTTCATTCTGTTACTTGAATAAACAAATATATATTTATACTGATGCGTTTTAATCTTATTTTTATAATCAATTTTAACCTACGGCAGAAGTTACTAATTCAGCAACATCAGGATTTGTAGAACGAACGGTTAACTGCATTGTAACTCCATCAGAAAGTGCTAATTTCGCTCGTACCAAAATATCAAAACCTCCTCTAAATAATCCTAAAAAATATTCAATAAAATTTAAATCTTAAAATATCTTATTTAGTAATTACCAGCTAAAAATAGGGTATGTGTTGTTTTTCCTTCTGGTACTTTATCACTTCGTTCTGCAGGCATTAATCCAAGAAATTGTATAATATTTTTAACAGCTTCTTCAAGGGTTCTCATTGAAGTAAGTGCGTATGTATCTTCCATTTCAACAAAGTTATTTCCAGCTTCTTCCCACGAAGCACCGAAATTTACTTTGTTTACGCGTTGAATTTGATCACCAAGAGTTATTTCAATATCTTCTAATATATATTCATCATCGTAACCTAAAAGTAAATTATAATTAAAGAAATAATTTAAAAAATAGTAAACATTTATTTTTAGAATATACCTTCTTCTGAATCAGGCAAACCAGTATTCGGATCACAATCAATAACTACAAATTTCAAAGTAGCTCCAAAATTACCTACACAATTGGCTAATTCATCTGGAAATTGAAGTATAACATAAGCTGTACCAGTTTCATTATATGGTAATTTTGGACATGGAACTTCTTTAACAATTATATAACCTTCAGATGGTTCAATTTGTACACGAACATTTTCTAGTAATTGGTCATTAAGCGTATTTAAGCAATCAAACTAAAATATAAAAATATTAATAGATTTTTTAAATTAAATTAAAGTAGATTAAAATTACTTGTAACACCAAATGATTTGTGTATGAGTGTTTAACGCAACGAACGACATATTCTGTTTCAGATTCCGTTAATTCAACAGTATCAGAAGTTCTAAATAATTGACCAAGTTGTTGTATACCAGGTATATTGCTAAGTTTTTCACTATAATTTTCTTCTCTAGACACAGGTACAGGTTTAACTGGTCCTGAACTTGTCAGCATTCCTTCCGTTGGTAAATTAGATTGTATTTCTTCAACGGCAGAAGGTACAGCAGCAGCTGGTACAGATTTCAAATCAAATGGAGCTTCAGTTGGATTTTGACTGTATTCTTTTAAAGAGCGTTCTAAAGATGGTATTGATATCTGAAAATAAATTTATAATAAATAATTTATATATTGACAAATTTTAAAACATACTTGAGGACTTTCAATTATGTAATTATTATATAAACTTTTATCATTCCTTTGAAGAATGCAACTATAATACGTAGCTCTATCTCTAACTTCATCATCATTATCCATTTGACAACGAGCTAGAAGAACCTGAATATTTTCCAAAAGATCTGGGCATGTAGCACCAAATTGTGCCATAGCTGATACAGCTGCTGCACGAACTGTAGCATTCTCTAAAATAACTCTGTTGTAGATAAATCGAATATATCTGAAATAATATATATTTAGTTTTCATATGAATAATATTTGACATTCAATAATAAACCTCGATGGTTGCTTGGTACGAGGTCCTTCTTTTCCAAGTAAATGCAATATCCTAACTGCTAATGAAGTATGTTCACAATCTTCAATAAATTCACATAAATGTGCGAGTCCAGCTTCTTTAGCTTCAGGATTTTCTTCAATAATTGTTATAATTGTATCTGCTATAGATGCTTTATAATCCAAGCCTCCTTCATCTCTCAACATAGCAGACAAAAAGTTCATCAGAACACCATGTTTTCGGGGAAATTTTAAACATAGAGCTCGAATAGCTTGTACAACAACAATTTTAAATTCATCACTGATTTCAGAAACAAATGTCGCAATTTGTTTCATTAATCGATCAACAGAGGATTCAGCTCCAGTTTTCAGTAAGGTTGTAATTGCTAATGTAGCAATAGATCTATTTGAATCTGTTATCAAATTTTCTAAATCTAAATTACAAGCAGTTACTGCAGCTGGATGAGAAATAGCAACTTTATTTAAAGTGCGTACAGCAGCGAAACGTAATGTTGGTTTCGGTGAACTGCAAAATAATTGCAAAACACTTACTGCAGGTGCTAATTCACGACTCGTTGTACGTTTCAAATTAACAATCGCATGTGCAGCTTCATAAATGACCATTTCAGATTTATGGCGTAAACATGATTCAATAAAGTCGAAAAGTAGTGAATCTGAACCTCCTGTATCTTCTTCTTCTAAAAGCTTACATGCAATGCGAATCTAGAAGGAAATTTTGTTAAATCATTGTGTATAAATAAATACTGCTTTAAACTTACAAGCATACAAACAGCATATGGTGATTTTAAAGACATTCGTGTAAATTTAGCAACAAGCTTAGTAACAGCTAAACGATCAGTTTTACGAATATGATATAGAACTCCTAAGGCATGATACTGCACCATAATATTATCACTGTTAACAGCTTCTTGGGCTTCATTTACCCATCTTTTCACAACATCAGATGCAATTTTTGTTAAATGTAATGAACTTACAAGTGCAGCAGAACTAACAGCGGAATTTTTATCAACAATGGCTTGTTTCATATATCTTTCAATAGCTTGAAGCATTGTTATATCTGTAATACTACACAAAGCGCGAATAGCTGCTGCTCTATACAAATCCTCTTTTCCAGTCATATCTTTGGTTAAACTTGATGTCACAATAATAACATCATCGGCAATAGAACTCAATTCTTTTATACCAAGATAAACCAATCTTCTCAAAATAACATCACGAGATTGAAACAATTTTGTCATTGCAAAAAATGCTTCTGTAGCTTCCGTTACTCCTAATTGTTCACCCTATAACAATATGATTACCTTTATCTTAAGGATACTAAATTGCATATTTTTGAATTAACCTGGTTTAAAAGATATAAAATTTTTGTTAGAATATGAGCACATTTTCTCGGATTTACTGGAGTTTCATTAAAAGTTCGAGCTTCTTGTAAAACTGTAGTTTTTTCGATGTTCTGAAATGGATTGCCTCCACCTAAATGTGTAACATTTACAGAATAATTTTTTAACTNTCTTCCTCCTCTTTTTTATCCCTTTTGAACGAGTTCATCGTTTAATTACAACGAAAGGAATATACTTATAAAATCTCAAGACACGTCACCGAATATTTATTGTTCTGTCAACTTAGCGAGTTTTGAAAGTTGTCAAAAATTAAGTTGGTAATGCTACATCTCAAAATTATTCAAAAATCTTGTAAATCCAAGAAGTTGGAAACAATGCAAGCCAAATTTGATTATGCTATCCGCCAAAAAGTAATTAAAGTAGATTTTATTTAAAAATTATCTATTAACAGGAATGTAAAAATCACATAAAAAGGAAAATTACGTCCGGCAAATACTATTTTGTTCTGTACTAATTACTTTATGAACAATATAAAATATAAATAATCATATTTTTGAATTTCTCTAGTACCTAGGAAATGTAAGCTAAAATATTTAATTACTTGATTATAAAAATTTTAATAAAAAAACTATTATAAAATTGAACTTATTTATATTAAAGTTTAATGCTATGTTATAATTTGTAACATATTTTTATTATTTAAATTTATTCTAATGAATTATAATGCTTGTGAATTGCGCCATTCCCTTAATCTTAAAGGTTCTTATTTAAGAATTTAAAATATAAAATTAATTAAAAATATCTTTTGTTGTAGAAGAAAATGTATAAAGTCGATTACTATTGTAAGAAAATATTTAAAACCCTCTTCAAAATTAATAACCCTTTCTTGAATAATAAACCTTTATATTATTAATGTTTTATTCTAAAATTACAATAATCTGATTATAAATTTAAAGGTATATTATGTTTACTTATAGTGCACCATATGACAGCACTAATGAAACACTACGTGGAAAGTTTTTAGGAGTAAAGCCAAAAAATAAATACATTATTATATTTTAGAAACTGAAAGTTAAATTTAAAAAAAAAACCGTTGGAGGTTTGCATTGAAGCGTGATGAGTTCAAAATATGCATTTTGATGTACTATCAATGTGGCGAAACTCTTTACTTTGATATTTACTTCTTGAATCTTAATAATATGAGCAATTTAAAATAACAAGATAAATACATAAATATAATCTTTTTATTTGTTTGTTATCTTTAAAATAACTTAATTCAAATAAACATAAGTGTTAAACTTTAATTAAATTTAAACAATTTTAATATATTGTTTTAAAATAATCTTAGAGTTTTAATATTTTAGGAATGTCTACACTTAAATCAGCTATTATATAAGATACAGTTGACCAAAGGGCAGTAGCTAAATCTAAAGATATAGGATCTTCTACTTCCATTCTGTCAGCTTCAGAATGATGAAAATAGAAATATTTATCGTTCTTTGTAGTTAAACTAGCTCCTGGAACCCCCAAATCAGTAAAATAATCTATATCTGGTCCCTCACAGGGTTGACTGAGAGATGTGGTATTAATTGGAGTTAATAAGCTGTAATTTAATTATATATATATATATATATAT
>CM008230.1:10545541-10569610 GCA_002278615.1 Pogonus chalceus | reverse complement strand
ATTATTATTCTAAAAATCTGTACATTACATCAGTCATTTTATAGAAATACTAGATATTGCAATGTTAAAAATAAAAACATTATTTTCATTTACAAAATATACTTAATACGTTTTTTGTAAATAAAAAAAAAAAAAAATAATAATAACGGTATATATAAATAAAGTATTTATATTTTTAAACATTCCAATTTATATTTTATATTATTTTAAAAAGTTGTAGTACTTTATTTAAAAATAATATAATTTTAAATACAACTAATATGTAAAATTACAACTTCTTATAATAATATAAATTATAAGGATTTAAGATTCAACATTTTTATATTTTTGATTTATACAAAAAATAGAACTATATTTTCATCAAATATTTTTNAAAAAAAAAGAAAGAATGAGTGTTATTTAAAATAGAATTGATAAATATATCCAATCATGGATAATGAATGTAGTATGTAAATAAAATTAAATCTAAAATTAGATATTTGTTCCCATAATACGTATTTATACATATTTTATATTGTAATAACATGATTATTTATTAGGTACTGTGTCATTCGGTGATTTTTGATTTTGCATAAATTTAGTAACAAGAACTTTTGTAGCTTTTGCTATATCATAAGCTGATGATCGAATTTTTTGTTTATAATATTCTTGTTCGGTAAGCTCACCACCACATGTTGAAGCTTGGTTTAAACTAGCGCATTCTAGTTGTAAACGTGAAGCACTGTCTAATAGTAATCTTATATTGTCACTCGCTGCACCCTATAATAAAATATTAATCATAAATTTTCATTCTAATAGAATCTTATTTAAAAATAACTCACATGTGGTACAATACTTGTTAATTCTGATACAGCAATACGAATTCTTTCCGCGCTTGGTACACAACCATCGCGTTTATCCGTATTTTGTATACATTTCCATAATTCATGTATACAATGTGTCACATTTTCTGTACATTTTTGTAGCCGCTGTTCTAACAATAAAGTATCTCCCATTCTTTGCATATTGTGACTTAACGATGATCTTAATGGATCATCATATTTATTCTGCAATAAATATTTCGTGATGAAAGACTATAAAAACAATATAAGAATTTTAAATTTATTACATTACCTGATTTTTTAAATGTTGCCAATTAGGCGTTCGAAATCCTTCTCTAGGTTCATACATACTAGTAGGTCTTTGCCCTCTTCTTAATGATTTTACATCAGTATTGTGTGCTCCATCAATCTCGTTATTATTTAAATGATTATTGTTCATATAATTTAGTGAATTTGCCTAAAGAAATATTAAAAAAATAAACAAATAAACTAAAATTAAAAAATATATATTTACTGGTGTTTTTAATGCATTTAAATCAATTCCATTCGATCCATTAACAGCTTGTCCTACTTGATTTAAATTACCAGCAACTGAATTTGATTCAGAATTCGTTTGTGACAACCGAGTGCGTAAATGATTATTTTCTGTGTTTAATTTATCGACCATATTCTGTAAAACTTTTACTTCAGCACGTAAATCTGAAATAATATTGTCTGATTGGAATAATCGTTTAGTAAGCATTTCTATAGCAGCTGGTGAAGCTGTTGCAGCTGATAAATCTAAATTATTTGAGCTCTGTTCTGGTTTAGTCGTAAAAGGATTAGATTGTTTATCTAGATTTGTCTGAAAATAACTTAAGTTAATAGAAATACAGATTAAATTAAAGTTTAATATATACTCTAGGTTCAGTTGATAAAATTGCATAGTCTTCATCTGATGCTACTGAATCGTATAAAGGTTCATCATCAGATATTTGGGAAATGGGTTTCATTTGTGGAAAAGACAATTTTGAATCTTTATTTAATGTTAACTGTCGTCGGCGAATATCGTTTAAAATATCACATACAAGTTGTTTTAGTTCTACTGCTGTAAATCGAGCTAATTTTTGTCTACCTTGATTTCTTGTAGTTGATAAGCCCGGATCAACCGGTAAAAATGGAACAGTTGACAATTCTAACGAATCATTACTGCTCAGCCAAACTATAAATAAAAAAATAATAAATATATTTAAAAAAATTATTATATAATTTTTAAATATCCTGAAATTTTATGAATTCTTACCGAAAATCCTTAATAGATAGGCATAAACATTTAATAAATGTATTAGAAAATTTTAATTAATTGCTTCATTTAATACTTACTTGCTTCGGTGTCTCTTCTATCAATTTCATCATAAACATCTATGACAAGTTCTTCAAATAAATAATTTGGAAGCTATGGATTATATATTTTTAAAATAATTATTACTATGATATAAGTATAAATGAAATACCTTTTGTAATTTTGATAATGAAATTGGATCTGAATTATTTATTTTATCCGGAAAAATAAAATGTTTACCTGCATTATGATCAGGTTTCTTTCCACAAATATAAAACGTCAATCGATCTGTTACTTCATACATACATTCTGTAAGTCTTTCTACTAGTTCTTTGTGCCCAGCTGATCTATAAAAATGAGAATGTTTTTTTTTTTTACAAACACTAGTTACGTAATAATAAAAATGTACCTTGCATATTCAACAGGAGAAACACCATGAGCATCTGGTGAATTAGGATCAGCTCCATGAATGATTAATAATTCTGCTTGAAGTATTTGATTATGTTTCGCTGCAACATGTAATGGAGTTGTACCTTTTTCCTAAACAAAAATATTTATTATTTTGAAAGTTCAATATAAATGCGCGTAATTATAATACATCATGAAAATAATTGGGGTCAGCTCCTTGTATTAACAACCGAACAGACATTTCTAAATTTCCTGTTCGAACACTAGAATGCAATTGTTTCCCTAATTCACTTTCAGTGCATAAAGTATCGTCACGAGTTGGTCGGAACACATATGCAAACTGTTGATGTTTTGCACGAATAAAATCTGCCTTTGTTGGACTAAAATTTAAAATAATTATTTAAATTTGTATTGAAATCAATAATATAAATACACATACTGTAAAGGATCCTTGGAATGAGGTTTACGTTTTAAAAATTTTGAATTATTATCTAACAGGCAATGTTCCCAAATATTATTTACTCCATTATTGTTAAGAGTCTGAACCATCTATAAACATAGATTATTAATAAAAGTTAAAAATAATGTATGTACACAAAAATATATTTACCAATAGTTGAGAAGGACTCCATAGACTTTTATTCAAAGATTTTACTTGTGATATGTGTCTACCAAAACTTCGATGAATACTGCAACATTCGGCACATAAGAATATACCTTTATTTATTGATGCCCATGAAGGGTCTACAAAATACAAAAATATTTATTTAATCATTTAAAGTATGTTATATATAGAATATCTTTGTGATTATAAAAATGTTCCTGTATGATTCACCTGCATTTCCACAATCTGCACAAATTTCCGAATTATTCCTCGATTTTGCTCGAGACATTATCATAAGAAATATTTAATATATGCAAGAGAACACTATAATTATTATATGCACAATTTACACTACTTGATTATTATTTAACAACAATTAAAATCAATTTTGACACTTGACGTTTCTCGATCATAGGTGGTGGCTATCAGTGTGAAATCATTCACTAATAAATTGTTACATTTCATTGGTGAACTAATTTTCCATAAATTAGTCGAATTTATTTAATTAACTGAACAAATAAAGCAGTAGAGTGTTAATTTTGTATGAAAATTTGCAACTTACTTTACATTGATCATATTTTAATGTGTTTAATATATATTTTTTTAATTATATATTTTTGCCTATAGTTGTGACACATATATAAATATAAATATTACTAGAGAGATATGCATATTTACATATGAAACGTCAAGATTTCTTAAATAAATATTCTAGTTGATCTTGGTATAATTATTTTCAAAAACGGAGTTGAACTGAGTATAAACGCCAAAAATAAACGCAATAAAAGAAAGAGGTTAGCTCTCAAAGTTTTATGCGTTTTGAAATATATGTAATTAAACATAATTTTTTTAGTGAAAAGCTCTAATTCATAAGTTTATTTAAGTAATTTTCTTGAAAATAATAGTTGATATCTATAAACTTCTTTATAAAAATGGTAAGTATTGCATTATAAATTTGAAATTATTTATATTAATTTAACCACACTTTTGTTTGTTTTTAGGCTCGAAATGCAGAAAAAGCAATGTAAGTGTTTTAAATCTAATAATATATTTATTTTAATATTGTTTTATATATTTGTACATTTTTAGGACAACATTGGCCCGATGGCGTGCTGCACAACTTGAACAAAATGAAAAACATAAGAAACGAAGGCCTTATTTAGCTTCAGATTGTAAAAGTCTTTATGCTTGTGAAAAATGGAGAATGCAGATCATTAGAGAAATCGCAAAAAAAGTTGCTCAAATACAAAATGGTAAGTTAAATATACATATAACCTAATTAAATATTAATTATTTTTGAATGTAGCTGGCTTAGGAGAATTTCGTATAAGAGATCTCAATGATGAAATAAATAAATTACTAAGGGAGAAAGGACATTGGGAGGCACAAATCAAGGAATTAGGAGGCCCCGATTATCAAAAGGTAGGACCAAGAATGTTAGATCATGAAGGAAAAGAAGTTCCAGGAAATCGAGGTTACAAATACTTTGGAGCAGCAAAAGATTTGCCTGGTAATAAATTAGTCACTTTATTTTTCTATTTGGATGGATTTAATCACAACATTATTTACTCTATGGAATTTATGACAAAAATAGAAAATTTTTAAAATGTATCTAGTACTATCAATTACAAATAGTAGTATTAATCTTCTAAGAAGTATAAACACAATATTTTATTAATATTTATAATTGATAAGTTACTTAATCTTTTCAATCTATCAATCACAAATTTCTAGGTATTATGAACTATTAGTTAAATGAATTTATTTCAGTCATATATTTTTTAGAATAGAACCATTTATCAAGGAAAATATAATTGTGAATAAAAAGTTTACTCTAAAAAATTTCTTAACATTTTTTAGTAACTATTTAAAATTGTTGCTTTAGAAACAGATTTCATTTAACTAATATAACGTAAAACCAATTTTAGGATTAATGTTTGTCAAAGCAAATTGCATAATTTTTACGAAAATTTAGCTAATACTATGAACTAGTTTTTTTTTTTTTTTTTTTTTTTTTTTTTTTTTTTTTTTTTTTAAATTGAAAACATGATTATTACCTATTTATTATGTTACATGAAATATTATTTACATATCTATGATCAACTATTATGATAATTTTACATTTATGAAATAATGTAAAATTAATTTAAAATATAAGGTGTTCGAGAACTATTTGAACAAGAGCCTCCCCCACCACCGAGAAAAACTCGTGCTGAATTAATGAAAGATATCGATGCAGATTATTATGGCTACAGAGATGATGATGATGGTATATTATTACCTCTTGAAATGAGAGCAGAGAGAAAATGTAAGCTATTTACATAAAATATAATCTTGTATTCATAATTCAAAATAATTTATTATCTTAATTAGATTTGTTGTGCAGGCGACGCATTTTGGTTTTTACAACCATCCTCAAGCACGATTCAGTTTTGTATATCCGTATACCAAACTTCCGACATAGAGATACAAAACAGAAATGAGCTTGAGAATGGCTGAAACACGTTGCCAATACAACACGCAAGGAACCTGTATAAAATACTTAATTTTTTAATTTAATACAGGTTCAACACCCATTATATCAATTAATAATTATCTTAATATTTTAGCAATACAACAAACAATATCAAACTGGGTTTCAAAAAAAGAAGAAGCTGTTAAAAATGGTACAGAAATGGAAGAAACTGAAGAAGAAAATATATATAAAGTTATTGAAGATGATGATGATGTAAGTAAATAATGGTTTTTGTGTTGTAAAATATATGAATGTTAATTTAATTTTTAAAGACAAATGAAGATGGAACAAGTCAAGAATCGATTAAAAATCAAAGTTTTATTGCTCATGTCCCAGTACCAAGTCAGCAAGAAGTGGAACAGGCTCTTTTACAAAGAAAGAAACAAGAATTATTTGAAAAATATGGTATACAAGAAAGTTCAATGGATACTTCATAATTTTTATAAAATTTCATTTATGTATTAAATTTTCACATGTATTTTAAAATATAGATTTTTAATTTACCAGTTTTTTTTTTAAATTGTGATGTTTTCTGGTCGTAAAATTCCGCGACAAATTAACGTAAATTCCAAAACTGATTCAGTTAATTTCCGTTTATTTGCTTTTTCCCTAAAAAAAAAAATTAAACTTAGTATTTTCTAAAAATAACCAATTATTTCTTCATATTACTTTAAAACAGTTTTAATGAATAACTCCTTTTGTTCTTTAGTAATTTTCAAAGAAGGGAAGCCTTCTTGAGATAAATAATTATTTAACCACCTTGCTAAATTATCACAATATTTTTTGTTTAATATCAATAATAAATCTGTCATTGGTTCAACAGCTGATCTAGGAGCAGCTCCACCTAAAATTTAATAAAATGTCAGTAATAAAATAAAAATTATAATAAATATTGATATTAACCTAAATTTAATAATATTCTAGCGACTAGTTCCTCGCCACAATTTTGTACAACATTCATAAGAGAGATTTCTCGACTTTGAGATATAAAATTTGTTAAAAATGATGCACATCCTTTTAACACTTGTAGTTCGGACATTGTTAAACACATTGATGCTAGAAAAAGTAATTTGTAATTATAATTCAATTGCTATAATAAGATAAAATATTATTTACCGCATTGAAAGATCGCGGTAGCGTCAACTCCACGTGCTAGTAACAACTTAGGATTTTTCTTTGTTACTTGAGACATTAAATTAAAAAATGCTTCCAACACATCTTGTTGTTCAGCAAGCTGATTTGCACCGTTTTGTGTTAAAGTTGCGCACATACATAACGTTACTTGAACTAATTCATACATTAATGTTTGCATTGTTTCCGAATAGGATTCTTCTTTGCCAAACATTACTAAAAACTATTAAAATAATTAATTTTATAATTATAATTAATTTCAAATTATCACTTACTAATTTTGATATATTTAATATACAAGCTTGTGGTGTATCTCTATAGCTAGAAACTAAAAGTTGTAAAATATCATTTGTTAATGGTTTACAATCTTCCATTAATGTAGTTACAGCATGTTTTAACATAGTGCAGAGTACCTGTAATCGTTTTATTATAATTATTTATTCTTTATATAAAATTAAAATTCAATTACCTCCATGACTTCCGAATTTTTGCACCATTTACTTGCAATTTCTTTATAAAGTGGAAGCGTACATTGAACTACAACTAAGACTGGTTGTTGACCTTCTGATTCATTTAAATTTTCTATTCGAAGAGCACAATATAATGCTGATAACATTTTCAACCTTGTTATTAATGTATTTGCAATTGTTGTATTCTAAAATACAATATTTATTATGATGGCCAATTTATAAAAATAATATTTTTTACCTGTTCAAGAGTAACAAGCATCTGCATTTCTTCAAAATACGGTGTTAATATAACATTTAAATATTCCATTATATTTTGCACAGGAATAATACTTAAAACTTTTCCAATACTAAACATTAATCGAATGCATTCTGCTAATCTTAATAATCCACTTTGTAATGCAGACTACATAAAATAATAATAATGATAATAATAAAATAATTTTATTAATTTTGTGGGTATTACCTGACATGCATGTAAAATATGATTAGAGAATGGAACTAAATATTTTTGACAATTGTGTGTTAAATCTTTTAATGCCATTGTTGCACTTGGAGATACTTCTGGATTACCTAATCCCGATGTTAAAAATGGAATTACATTTCCTAACATATCAGGATGTTCGGTAATCCATTCTGCATATGCTCCTGAAGATAATAAATTAATTAAGATTTTTAATTGAAAATATTTTAATACTATACGAACCAAATGTATCTAAAGCCATAGCCAATACTTTAGTATGTAATTCTTGATATGGAATATCTTTTAATATTAACATTAGTTTTGGTAAGTATACATCTTCATAATCTATGCTTTCTGCAATAGCATAATACGCGTGTAAGCAAGATTCAATATAAGGCCAATTTTCTCGAACTATTCTATCATTATCTTTACATTTTTCTATTGCTTCATTTAATTTTCTATTTAATATATCTAATAATTCCATATTTAAAACACTATGACAATACATCTAAAAAATAATATACATTTTTATGTTAGAAGCCTAATAAAAAATCATTTAAATTAGGTATTATTATCAACATATATTTTAAATAAAAAATATTATGTTAATATGACGTAATGCTCAAATTTAATGATGTATGATTTGTGATATATATAAAAATATGTGCATATAAAACCTTGAAAATTACTATGAAGGTTAATCAAATCAAATATCTTAAAATTAAATTTTATTTAAATACCATTGTATCAGCAATATCTTGACGATAACATCTAAATACTTCTTTGTCATCAGATGTCCAGCGAACATCTTCGTCTGAGCTAGGATACATTGCTTTTTGAACCATCACAGTTACTAAATCTCTATAAAAAGGTTTGATTAAAGTTAAACACGCTGCACATTTCTGTTCGTCAAGAGACATTACATCGTCCTATAAAAATGTATTTTAAAAGAATTATTTAAATAATTTTTTAACAATGACAGCATACCTGTAATGTATACCAAAAGCCGAAAGTTAATGTACTACTACTTTCATCAACTGGATAAAGACCTGGTAAATTAGAACAATTTAAAATAGCTCGAAATACTAAAATTGATAATTCACGATCACTCTGTTTATCACTTAATAAATTTTGTATTAATAATTTTGAATGTGTATCTGCTGTAGATATTATTAAACCATAAATACTACAAACAATATCCTAAAATAAAATATTTTAACTAAATTTTAATTCGTACAAGATATGTATTATTATACTTTATTTTGATCCTTTTTATGTTGTTCAACTTCAATAATTTTCATAAAATTTTCTAACATTTCTGTTAAATTTCTAATAACAATTGAGGGATATTTGTGCGTAAAAGGATGTGACATCATAGCGGTTAAAGCTTCAATAGCAGCTTCGGTAAGTTCAATTTCATCGGAAGACATTCCGTCAGGGTCCTGACGGTTCCAGTAAGCTTTACAAACTAAATCTATTAAATATTTTGATAAATTACTGCAGTCTGAAACGCAAACTCCTCCAAATTGTAGCCAAGCTGAAGCACAACGAGCTGAATTTAAATATGTTGTTAAATTGTCGATACTGTAATTTTCATTTATTGCTGGCATAAGACACATTTCAATTACTTTTAAAATATCTCTAGAGACTTCTTGTAGTACAGTGCGAACTCGCGTTTTTTGTGTATTTGGTAAATTTGTGCTCTGAAACTATAATAAAGGTAAATTTTAAAAATAATTAAGTTAAAAAAAATCATACTTCTTCTGGAATAACTGTTAAAATTTCTAATAAAATCCATATAACCCGTTCGGATTCAATATTTGGTAAATTTTGAGGTTGAAAACTAGATACTAATTCTTCGAAAGCGTTTGGCCAATGATTTGGAATTGTATGAATTATATATGCACTTAACTATAAAATAAAAACATTATACAAGATATAAAATAGTTTGTTTTTTAAACCTACCGTTATACAAAGGCGATTTAAAATAATTTTGGGACCCATGGCATAATTTATGATATTTTCTAAAATTTTTTTCTTTAATTGTTCATAATGGTCATTAGGAACTTCATTCCAATGCTTTAATAATTTTGTATGTAACGTTGTAGCAGCAAAAAACTGTACTTCTGAACTCTGGAAAGTATTAAAATATAAATAAAAACGGTTTTAAGTTTTGAGATGATATATAATTACTCGGTGTGGTTGTAAAAGTTCCCATACAAAGCTCCAAGCTTGATGTGAATTTTGAGCTTCTGTAAGCCATTGGTGTGCTTGAGCTTGTTGACCAGCCTCAGACCGATAAAATAGAGTAACCACTCTTTCTAAATTTTCAGCTGAATACTCCATCTAGATGAATATAGAAATTGCTGTGGTAGATTTGAGAACATTGAAACACTGATACAATGATTTATAAATCAATTTATATTGATAGAAATAAGACATTTTTTGTAAAATTCAAGTTATGTATATTGAGCATATTGTAAATAAATAATTAAATAAATTGCGTACCATTGATTTGTTGAATTACAGGTTAACAGTGATGTCAAATAAATAAAACAACTTGTTTACATTTTCTTGAAGCTTTTCCTGGGTTAAAAATAGAAATAGGTAAGTAAAAATTTTCCAGTTTTCCAAAATGTTATTGATCATTAATATTCACATATTAGTTTAAAATAAAAATACAATAATTACTTGACTTACTGGATCTCGGTCGATATAGGACTGATTTTTGACATTTATCATAACATTTGTTTCTGTATTATCGATAGAGGTTTATTAAATACCAATGAAAGCATAATATATTTATTTGATAAATAAATATTTATATAGAAATCAGATAGCTTTATTACTATTCGTTCAATATATCATTTATTTAGATATTTTATTTTATAATTATAAAACTTGATTAAATATAAAATTTAATGATTTATAAGAGTTTACTTAGTGGAAAACACATTATCATAATTGGTAACCTTGGTTGTCAAAATACGAAAAAGCTATGGCAGATCTTGGGGAAGGTATTTATAATTTCAATTTTTTTCAAAATATTTACTTCATATATACACTTAATACTTTTTTAATAATCAATTATTAAGAAATAATACTCATTTTTATTTTAAGAACGTTATACTTTTTTCTTACTATGAGATTTTACATTTGTAAAGTTTTCCATGTTTACTTATCAAAATTTTTAGTGTAACGTTCTTTTGAATTTGATATCTATATACTAAAAAAATATTCAAAATGTTATTTTTAGATAAAGTTGAAGTAAAACCTTCTATAATTATGAAAGTAGATGCACCTCCGGAGGACAATAATACTTTAACCTCACAAGGTATGCATTTTTAATAGAATAAAATCATCTTATTCGTACATGTTTAGTATGCATACATATGTACCTAAGTAAAATTCATTGTTATTTGTTATTATCCGTATTTTTAGGTAGTTCTATGAATAATATTGAACAAAGCGAAACAGCAAAAATACCAATAAAATCAGTTCTACAATCTCCAAGATTAAACAGTAACAACAAAGTTTTAAATAGCCCAAAATTAAATGCTGGAGTCGTATTAAGACCTTCTCAGTTAGGTTCGAAGTTAGAAAATAAATCAAAGAATACTAAAAATCCATTCGCATTGAATCCAAGTCGTTTGAATCCATTCGCTCGAGTTTTACAATCTACAGACTCGTCACCAGATAAAGATTCTCAGTCATCAAATTCAAGTAAAAACGGTACTGGTTACGATGGTGGTTCCGATAATTCAGATTCAAGTTCACCTGCGCCAAAATTAGATACAAATTCAGATTCAAATTCAGTTTCGCCTCCAAAGTTTGTACCATTAGTTGTTACAACAGAAACGACAAAAACAAATACCAGTAGCGTATCAACAACATCAATAGCATCTACTTCTAACTTTGTTTTTGGTCAAAATTTACATGAACGAGTTTTATCTGAAACAGAAAATGATCCATCAACATCTGAATCAAATTCTATAGCATCAACTAGTTGTACTAATGCAAATGGAACTTCTGAGTTGTTATTTAGTAGTGCTGCTAAGAAAACAGCTACACAAGAATCTAATAAAGAAGTAAAGAGTTTAACTGAATCTGCCAGAGAATATGAAGAAAGCAGAGCAAATAAAAGGAAATATGAAGAAGTACAAGTTGTTACCGGCGAAGAAGATGAAAAGAATGTGTTACAAATAAATTGCAAATTATTTGCTTTTGATAAAGCTACTTCTAATTGGCAAGAAAGAGGACGGGGAAATCTTAGATTGAATGATCAAGAAATACCAGTGGATAATTTAATTTCTTATAATCAGTCAAGATTAGTGTTTAGGACGGCGGGAAGTTTACGAGTCGTTTTGAATACTAAGGTAAATAATTAGTATAAACAAAAAAGTAATAATTTTATTTTAATTTTTTTAATTTTAGATTTGGGCCGAAATGACTATTGATAGAGCCAGTGTGAAAAGTTTAAGGTTAACAGCAATGGATGCTTCAGGACAAATAAAAGTGTTTCTTATAATGGTAAATAAGATATTATTGTTTATAGATGCAATGAATAAATAAATAATATTTCTTTCAGGCAAGTCAAGAAGAAATAAATCAGTTGCAAAGGCTTTTGGAATCGCGTGTTAAAAGTGAAGTAGAGAGACAAAAGCAGCTTAAAAATATAAATAGTGAACCTGACGCAAAAAAACAAGTAATTGCTAATAGTGGACAGTAGTACTAAATAAAAAACAGTGAAAACATATTTGTTTCAAAAAATCTAAGTTGTAATCAAGACCGCCGTAATATATATGAAAAAAATGTTATGATGAATTGTTTTAACACATTTTTTAATTGTAATTAGTAGTTTTGTGTTATTAATTTTATTATGGGATACAATTTTGGTCCGCCGCCACTGTGCTGGCGCAATTCTAAGCGGCGGTCCTGGTTATACTTGTTATATATACAATTTAAAAAAAATATCTTAAATGCCAATAATAATGAATACATGAAGTTTTTGATAATTCTAAAAGCGATGTCATTAGATATAGGAACAAATAATTTATTGGAAAATATCTTTGGTTTTATGTACAATTTACAAGATTCAATACAATAGCCTTGTTAAAGTCAGACTCAGGTTTTTCTGTATATTGTAGATCAATTTGATAGGCATTGCTTTTGTGCATTTGTTTTAACCATATTTTATTCTTAAAAGAGCACTAATTAATTTGGAATTTGTTAATTAATAGTATTTACATAGTAAGTTCTTTAAAATTCACAATTAATATTAAGTACTAGATGTTTGAATACAAAATTAGCTATTTTGTTTTGTAATATCAACAAATAAATTGATTTTTCAACATCAGAATTAATTTAATGCTGTATTTTTATTAAACATTCATTTGAAATTAAAATAAAATTTAAGAAATGAAAATCTTAAATGTATAACGTTAGTTAACATTCATCTTTATTTATTAATTTTATTTGATATACATAGATATCATTTAGTATCTTATATTTCTTTAAATAATTCTGAAAGTGCGCAATTGGATCATTGAATCATTCTTATCTTTTTTTCCAGTTCCTTTTAAAAATAATTACTGAGCAGGAATTATTCTTTTGTTTTCTGTGGTTTTGTATTCTTAACGCATTCCTTAAGTTACTTCTTCGGACTTCTTTACTAGCGCTCTATCTAGTAATATTATATTCGGCGGCTTAATTCAACTACGTAAATTGCTTATTCGTAGAAGGATAAATGATAATGCGCTAATTGATACTTTCTTTGATTGATACACTATTTATTGCATAAGTAGTTTGCGCATGATGTTACAACTATTTAAAATAAATTTTAAAAAAATTCAAAATATGTTTATTTTATTTATATATTTATTCCTTCCAGACAAATGGTTCCTTATTTTTGAAAAACTAATTAATGTATTTTCGAATAATTAATATTTTTGTTTTAAAATACTATATTAATTTTACTTATATTTTTATTCTTGTTTAAAATAATTAGAGAAAATTGTATTCAACGAAGATCTATGTTGTAATAACGTAATAATTTAAAATTAAAAATGGGCTAAGATTTTAGACTAACTGTAAAAAAAATATTAAAATTTTTTTTAGCACCAAATTAATTTTTGTATAGTAATTTTAGCGCCAAATTAATTTTAGTTCTTCGGACATCCGTTCAATGTTTACTTTATATATATTCTTTGGTCGTGAGTATCTAACTTATATTTTCTATGGGCAACTATATTCTTTCTAGACAACTGACAATTAGTTTTGTTTACATGTTTTAATAAAAAATGGGTTGTTGTGATTCTAAAGTAGAGCCACGAGATGAAGATACAAATGTCAGAAGTTGTACTGATGTGTTTTGGCTATGTATTTATATTTTATTTTGGGGTGTAATGGTACGTTTAGTTTATTTCTGTAACCTATAATTATCTTATTATTTTAAAAACATATAAATACCGATAATATGTTCTATAATTTAAGTTTTAAAGCTAAATTTTAGATAACATGCAATAATCAATAATACCTATTATTACTTTTTGATTTTAGGTGTTAATTGCAGCTTTTTCATTTGTTTATGGAAGTCCTATTCGTCTTATAAATGGATATGATTCATTTGGTAACACTTGTGGTAAACGATATAATCCGGCAATTGATAATATGAATTTAACAGGAATGAATACTATTGATAAACCGTTAGTATATAAGAAATATAAAAATTATATCAGTATAAATAAAATTTGTTTTGTAGATATTTATTTTTTATGGATATAAAGGATTTACGGAATGCTTTACAAATTTGTGTTAAGCAATGTCCTAATAAATACATGAGTAAAGGAGAAGAATTGAAACAATTTTATAAAGAAACTGGGTCCAATTTATGTAAATATGACATTGATATGAATACTATGCAAAGTTCTCATTTAAATGCATTAACTAGTCCTTTAGGACCATGTCCAGCTATGCCAGTTTATAATAGGTATTATCCTTATTTTATTATATGTAAATTATCAATATATGTTTCAATTTTGTAGCACACCAGTTTTAAATAGATGCGTTCCTATACCAGTTAAAGAAATCGCAGAACAAATTACTAATTTATATGGATTATTGAACAGTTGGGATACTTTAGAACAAATATTAGGAGATTTATATAATACCTGGAAAGAAATGTTAGGATTAGCGTTTTTAGCATTTTGTAAGTTTCGAATTCTTACGTATTTAATTAACTAGGTGTCCCTGAATTTTAATTTATTATTTATTAATTACATGGTGCTTACACTATTTGTTAGTTTAAATATTTATGATATTTAGTAGTTAGAAATTAATCATAAATGGTAATTGTTTTATTAATAATTGATTTTATATTTCTACACAGCGCTTTTCATTGAATTTGTAATTCGTCCTTGTTCTTAATGGTAGTTGATTGTGACGACCTTCATAAAGCAAATTTTGAAAATTTAAATATGTTTCAGTAAAGTTTGTAGCTTAGATATAATGTAGTCAGTATTAGTAAATATGTAATTATTATTTTAGTAATCTCCTTGGTAACTGTATCAGTTCTTCATTTATTGGCAAGCTTAGTATCATATATTGTAATGATATGTGTATCAATTGCAAGTATAGCAGGTACAGGATTTTTATGGTATACTTATGTTGATATCAAAAATAATTTAGATAGAACACCTTATAATATAACCCTATTAGAGTCCACTAGAAATGAAACAGCATTTTTATGGTATTCTATAATTGCTACTTGTATAACGGTGAGATAGAAATGATAATAGTAATTTTTGAGAGGTTTAATTAAATTTTATTTTATAGGTTGTCATATTAATTTTGGTATTTGTTATGCGGAAACAAGTTGATTTTTTGGCTGATTTATTTAAAAAAACTTCAAAATGTTTAGCAGCTATCCCTGGATTATTTTTTCAACCTTTATTAACTTTTACTGTTCTTTTACTTTTCTTTGTATTTTGGGTCATTGTTGTTGTAAGTACATTTTAGTATTATATATGTTGATATGAAAAATAATTACTCATATATCGAATTTTAGCTCTGTTTGGCAACTGCTTATTACCCTGGTACAAGAAATTTAATGAATCCGTTGCCTACAAACATTTCTAACGTAGATAAATTAAATATTCCTCCTTCAGATGTAAAAAGTAAGTTAAAAATGATAACTTTAACATATTTTTTTCATATAATTTTAATTTGTAGATACTGAAACTTTAGAAAGGTTAAATATAACAGTTTCTTCTATAAAAAGTAAGTAAATTGTAATTATTTCTTGTCTTAGAAAATAATGAAAAAATATTATTGCAGAGTTTACTGGAGTTGAATATGTTGATCCCATGTGGGTAAAATATATGTGGTGGATTTATTTTATTGGATTAATATGGAGTTCAGAATTTATAATGGCTTGTCAACAAATGGTTATTGCCGGCTCTGTTGCTCATTGGTATTATAGGTAATCAATTCAAAGTAAATTAATAATGAATAAAAATAATTTTTGTTTATTCTTTAGACGTCAATATAAAGATAATGATCATGTTTCTTATGCTTTTACAAAATTAATAAAATACCATTTAGGTTCTATGGCATTAGGATCTCTATTAATAACAATTTTCAAAATACCTCGTTTGATTTTAACTTATATTTATTCGAAGTAAGTATTTCATAACAACAAAAAGTATAGAAAATTAAAATTAATATATTTTAGATCAAAAAAAGAAGATGTAGGCGAATGTACTAAATGTTGTATGCGAGGATGTATTTGCTGTTTTTACTGTTTAGAAAAATTTATACGGTATATTAATCATAACGCATATACAGTTATTGCAATAGATGGAGTTAATTTTTGTGCAGCAGCTAAAACAGTAATATTAACTATATTTTATATAAATTAAAAATTAAAAAAATTTATTTAATAGGCATTTGAAGTGCTTGTAGCAAACAGTTTACAAGTGGCTACAATTAATAGTGTTGGAGACTTTATTTTATTCTTAGGAAAATGTTTTGTAACAGCAGTCACTGGATCTGTGGGTTTAGCTATTTTCCGACAGAATCCAAAATTAACATTTTATGCAGCACCTACACTACTTGTCTGTATTTTTTCGTTTTTTATCGCACATTGTCTTCTGTCACTTTATGAGGTATTTATTTTAATTAAACCATTAAAGTTATAAACAATTAAAATTGTAATTGATTTTAGATGGTATTAGATACAATGTATTTATGCATGTGTCAGGATAAAGAAACAAAACAAGATGTTCAAATGCAAAATTTGGCACCGATTCCACCTAATGAAAATGGTCAAACTGAAATTGAGCCAATGACTTAAATTTTGCTTAATATTACTTAATACTTGCAATTAGTACAATAACAAGCTTTACGTATTAATTCTAATAATAAGATTTTATAATAATGTGTTAGCTTCGAGTTATAATATGTATTTGATGTTTATATATATATATTTATTGTTAAGTATTGAAGATTCCATTTTAAGTATTTACGAATAATTTTTTATACATTAGTAGGGATTTTAGTATTTATATAACACAAAAAAAGTTTTAATATGTTTTTTTTTTTTTTAAGATAAAATTGCAATATATTTATAAAGTGCACTTAATTTTATAACAAATACTCATGTGATAAATATCTGTCCATATTTCTTTTTTAAATACAAAAATTTAAATTGGAATATTTAAAGACCATGATAATTTTATCAGTATTATTAATAGTTGTTTAATTTTATAAGGTATAATTTTTAAAACAAATTACTGATATTAAAATTTTATAACATTATTGAAAATGTAAGTTATCTTGCAAAAAAAAAAAAAAATTGAACCAATCTAATACCTATAATCAATGTGCTTAATTTTTTTTTAGTTTATGAACAATAATAAACTGGATTCCTAATATTTTTATAACAAAATATTTTTTTAAAGTAATGTAACGCATAGCTATAGCATTGTATTTTTATATTATATACATATAACTTATTTACACTGCAATGTGTTTTATGTACTTTATTATGGAATAAACTTAAATGCATACATTTGTATTGATAAAAATAATATCTATATCTTTTTCTTAATTTTTTTCGCCGGAACTGTTGATTTATCTACATTTTTCTTTAATTTATTTTTAGGTTTTTTAGTTTTTTTACTTGCTGGACTTGTTTTTACATTATTTACATTATTATCTAATGCACCATTTTCCTTATTTATATTAGATTTTTGCAAGATTTTCGCTTTTTGTATTGGATTGCCAGCAAACAAATCGTCTAATGGTTTAAGCTTGTAACTTTCTTTCGGTTTAGTAGCTTCAGCATGTGCTTTTTGTTCAACACGGTTTATATATTTAAAACTTGATTTTTTACGAATTTGTTGACGATATTTTGCAGGACTCATATAATTTGGATTTTCCCATAATGCTGTACCACCAAAACTACTAGAGAATATTTTAACCTAAAAAAAATTATGGTTAATTTAAATTAATAAAGAAAAGATTTGTAAAAACTTACAGGATTCAGAACAAATCTAGGTCCAATTTCAGCTAAGGCACCATCTTCAGATAATATTTGAAAATTTCTAAACCAAATACGATTATCTAAAATAGTAAATGTATATACGTGGTCAAAAAATGGTTGACTTTTTGGATGATGCTTTGGAACACCAAATATTTGTTTTAAAAGTTCTTTCAATAATGCATATTGAGGTTTATCATTGAAATTTGGATCGAATGATAAAAGAGGACGTGAGCCTCTCAAACAATTCCCTGTCATCTTTAATTCAGCCATAGTGTGAACTAAAGCAACATTAAAATTAAAAAAAAAAAAAAAATTAATTTATGCTGATTATCAAACTTACTATTTTCTACAAGAAACTTAGCACTTGGACCATTTGGTACGTTTGAAAACCAAACGTATAAGTCTTGTTTTTTGCGTCCTTCAAATAAAATACATTTGTTACAGTTTTTCATTTCGCACATTTCATTTATAATATTAAGTGATTTTGATCTTTCCATTTTGGATTCAGGTTTATGATGTGGCATCAACTTTTTAATGTCTTCCATTAAATGCCTGTCTCTATGATTAATACCTCTAGCAGCAAATACTAATACTCTTTGCTTGTTTATCCATTTCATCTTAAAATAGATTCAAATTTTAGTATAGAATATTTCAAATTATTTATTATATGTACTTTAACCGGCAGTTGTTCTTCAGCTAATCGTTTTGCAGGTGGAACAGTTTCAGTTTCATTTTCGATTTTATTTTCATTTTCTCTTTTACGTTTCAAAGCTTTATTTTTACCCATTTTAAAATTCCACGTGCTTTGCAATCAAAATTGAAATTATAACCTACAAACATTGACAATCTAAACAACGTGTTACCAATATAACAAAAATAATGTAGTGGAAATCTGTGGTGGAAATTTATTTCAATATTGTGGCAAAACTGGTTCTTTAATGTGTCAAATGTCATAAGAAAACACGTGCGAATCTATAAATATTTATAAAAATGGGAAAATTCAGAAGTAAATTAAAAGGACAAGCTAAAGGAAAACGTTGGCCTAAAGGACAAAGTTCTAGTTCCAATCCTGAGACAAAAAAATATAGAGATCAAGCTAAATCACGATTTTTTCAAGAAAATTTAGGTTAGTGAGGTTAATTTTTCACAATATTTTACAGAAAAAATATATAAATATTCCATCTTGACAGGTCCTAGTAATTTAACAACTGACGCCCTTCGTAAACACGATTCTTTTAGTAGCTATGTGCCCCCAAAAATTAATTCTGAACCTTCTCAAATGGAGGAAGATACTGAATCAGAACAACAAACCTACAGCACTATTAAAACTTTTGCTTCAGATTGGTCTGAGTGCAGTAATACTTCTTTTAGTAAACTTTTACATGTATTTAGACCAGATTCTGCAATGCATAAAGAAATGTTAGCTGTTCTTGCGGCTGTGACTGAAGTTATTAAACAAAACGGTGGTACAGAAAGTTCCACTGAATATTATGCTGCTTTAGTAAGTTTGTATGTAAATATTAATATTATAATATATTTTCGTAATATTTATTATAGATGACAACTTTAGAAGTGACAGAAACCGAAACTAATTTAGCGGCAGTTTTAGCATTATTAAATATGGGTATTAGATCTGTACCGCATTCTGTTTTAAGAGTTCAGTTCGCACATACATCAAAAATTTTTATTGATTTATTAAATAAAAATGCACAATGTGATAATACAACAATAATAAAGTCATTGATTGGATTAATCGCTAATTTATTAAGAGTACAGGAGGTAGCAATATGGAGTAATGCTTCTACTTTACAAATTTTTGGAACTATACTTGCTTTTACATGTCATACAAAACCTAAGGTAATTTTAGAAGGTTATTTGAGAAAAAGTTGTAACTATTTTAATTTTAGATTCGTAAAACAGCTCAAGAAGGTATATGTTCCGTATTAAAAGGTAGTTGTTTTATGATTGATGACTTCGAAAAAGCTCCTGCCAATCACCCTGCAGCTGCTTATGCTGCGCAATTTTGTATTCAACAAATTGAAAGCTCTGCAGGAGCTGCAGGTCAAACAACTACATTACATACTTTATCTTTATTGAAAGATATTATTCAAACATTTCCTAAAGCACAAATAAAGGTATAAAATATTACTTTTGTTGGTGGTACTTGAATATTTATTTTCATATATAATTAAAATATTTTAGAGCACTTGTGAAACTGTTCTTAAAGTAATGACACTCAATAATCCATTAATTAATACTTGTGGCATGCAAGTATTGCATAGTTTATTCTCTGCTCAATCAACTACAATGCCAGCTTTATTAAATGGTCAATTAATAAGTGCTTTCTACGATTATCAACCAGCTCCTACTGATATTCAACCAACACTAGCATGGATTGCTGTTATGCAGCAAGCGCATGTACATTTATCAGAGTAAGACTTGAATAAAAAATAGTTTACATATATAAGATGTAAATATATTTTTTAGTGTCGATGTTATGGTATCAGTTAGTACCTTGCCCAAAATAATAACAACATTAACACAACTTTGGCTATCTGAACGTCCGGAAGTGATGAATGCAACAACTCATACTTTACAAACAATTTTAGAAGATTGTGTTGGCCCTGCTTGTGCTACTTCGGATGTTGCACAAGCTTCGGTTAATT
This sequence comes from Pogonus chalceus, assembly GCA_002278615.1. Lineage (NCBI taxonomy): Eukaryota > Metazoa > Arthropoda > Insecta > Coleoptera > Carabidae > Pogonus > Pogonus chalceus. Next base: position 10,548,671 of record CM008230.1, on the reverse strand, counting down.
ATTTGCAAAAATGTTTTACAACTATTGAATCTTGTTTGGGTTATCAATATAATAAAGCGTGGCATCAAGTATTACATATGATTGGCATTATGTTTAAGGTATTTATAATTTCTGGTATAATAATATATTTTTGTTAGATGGATTAATTCATTTAATAATTGCAGGTTGCTGGAAAACATTGCAGTCAAATGTTGTTAAATTGTTTAAAACAATTAGCAGAATTACGAGATTCGTATAAATTTTCCTTTAATAATGAATTAGAATTTGCTGTAGGAGCTGCTGTTAAATCAATGGGTCCTGATATTGTTTTGGAAATTATTAATCTGAAAGTAAATACTTTATTTATTTTTGTATATAAATTTTGTAATAATATTTCATTTTAGAAAAGCAATGGTGAAATAAATATTGATAGAAGTTGGTTATTACCAGTTTTAAAAGAAAATGTACAATATTCAACATTAGAATATTTTGTAAAATCTATTTTACCTTTAGCTATGATGTGTCAACGTAAATCTGCTTTTTTATCAGCCAATAATGATGGTATTGGTGCACATAGCTATGAGCTACTTTATACTCAATTATGGAATTTGTTGCCAAGTTTTTGTAAATGCCCACTTGACGTAAAAGAAAATTTTAAGGTATTTAAATTATTTTAAACTGTAACTATATTATTATATAATTGTATTTTATAGAATATTGCAAAAATTTTGGGAACTGCAATTACTGAACGAAAAGAATTAAGATTGGCTGTAATGTCTTCATTAAGGAAGTTAATTGTTCAAGCAAGAGACACTGAAAATCAAGCTGAAAAACAAGAAATTGGTAAATTTGCGAAAAATTATTTACCAATTTTATTTAATTTGTATACGACTAAACCAAATGGCACGGATGAAGAAGGACAAAGATTAGCTGCGTTGGATACTATTAAAGTAAACCACTGCAGTTTTAAATTGATTATTTGAAAGATTATTATTTATTTATTTTTAGGATTATATTAGTATAGCTCCATCAGATCTATGTAAACAATTATTTAATAATGCTTTAGAACGGATTAAATCAATAACAGAAGAACATGAATCATTTATAAAAGAAAGTATTTTAGATTTAATTCGAACATTATCACCATATCAGGATAAAGATTCCATTCAACTTTTATATGAACAATGCATTAAAAATTTTGTTGATTTAAAAAATAAAAAAGAACAGAAAAAAGCATATCGACTCTTAGAAGAAATATGTAATTGTGATTCCGATGCTTGTAAACAGTTTTTATTGGAAAATCGTAAACAAGTTCAATCATTACTTATGAAATCGCTATCTAGTGCTGCTGTAAGTAGCCGAGGTGCAAGATTACGATGCTTAAATTATTTAGTCATAGCACAACCACAACTACGACATGATAGTAAATTTTTGAGATCAGTTGTACCGGAAGCAGTACTTTGTTGTAAAGATATTAATGAAAAATGTCGATTAGCTGCTAATAACTTGATTATTTCTGTTGGTGAAACCTTGGAAAAACATGATGAAATGACTGAGTATGTTGCGTTACTAATAGCAGGTCTTGCTGGAAATCCACAAATGATTACAGCAACTGTTTTAGCTATGGCAATTGCTACACATAATTTTTCTGGTATATTTATCTTATTCATTTTATAAAAATAAATTAGTATTTTTTTATATTTGTAGGTTCATTAGGTTTAGATAATATAAACACTTTATTAGAAACAATTGGACAATTAATGACATCATCTACAAGGGAAATTGTAGCTTCATGTTTAGTTTATATAAAAATTTATATATCATCATTACCTTCACCTTTAGTTGCTAAATCGTTACCAGTAATTGTAAGTTTATATCAAATATAGTAAAAATAATAAGTAAAATATTATTTTTTTAAAGGTAAAATCACTTACAAATATGACAGAAGATTGTAAAAAACATTTTAGATTACGTACACGAGATATTTTAGATAAATTAATAAGGAAATTCGGTTATGATTCTATAACGCCTCATATTCCTCAAACCGATTTAGTTATGCATAAAAGACTTCGAAATTTAAAGAAACTACAAAGTAGAAAGAAGAAACAAAGGGACGAAATGAAAAAACAACAGGAAGAAGAAAGTGATAATGAAGAGTTTGCTGTTAAAGCTAAACCAAGAAGGTATTCATATTTTATTTAATTATTCTGAAAAAGCTTTTAAAAATTACAAATATTTTTTAGTATGGAAGAAATCTTAGCAGATTCGGATTCCGATTTTGATGAAATGGAAATAGAGGAAACAAACATAAAACAACGTAAAGCAAATACATGGATTCAAGAAGACATAGATAGTATAATTGACTTTACTGATCCATCTGCGATAAGTAAAATAACAGCTACAAGGCCTGGTCAACAAGGACCTGTTTCCGTACCTGTTCAACCGAAAATTAAAGATCGTGGATTTAAAACAGCATCAGATGGTAGATTAATAATTGCTGAAAATAGTGATTCGGATGAAGAACCGCCTAAAAAGAAAGTTATTAATTTAAATTCTGATTCTGATTCAGGTAAGTAACAATTGTTTTATATGTTTTGATTGATTACTTATTAGTTTATATTTATAGAAGATGATCATAAAAGTGCTGCAGAAACTGCAATTTTGAGTAACAAAAAACGGAAACGTTCGGACGTTGAAAGCGTTAAAAGTGGAATAAGCAGTCAGCCAGCAATGAAATATAAAGCTGGTGGATCAGGAATTCATAGACCAATTCAATCTAGTGCAGCTTCAGTTTATAGTGATGTTGGATCAGAATATAGATCAAAAAAAGCTAAAGGAGATGTTAAAAGAAAAGGAAAAGTTGATCCTTATGCTTATTTACCTTTATCTAGAAAACTGTTAAACAAAAGGTATGGTTATTTAACTTAATGTTTGGAATTTTTCTTTTAATATTTATTTTTAATTTCAGAAAACGTGTTAAGAACTCTGGACAATTTAAAAATATTGTTAGAGCAGCCAAAATTGGTGCAAAAAAAGGTATGAAAATTGGAAGAAAAGGAAAAGCAAACAAATAATTTATTAAATAAATTTTAAAAACTTATTAAGAAAATATATATAATTATAGTTTAATAAAGTTTCGATGATTAAAATG
>CM008230.1:10479973-10497175 GCA_002278615.1 Pogonus chalceus | reverse complement strand
TATACCCATTCTAGATATTTAATAAGTTTATTATAAGAATTTAAAAAAAAAAAAAAACTTTTGACTGTTAAACTTTTTAGGTACTTTACTTTAACTCAATGGTTTATATTTTACATATTTCAGTATTATATATTGTTTTTAGAGGGAAAGAGGCCGAGAGTTCTTACGTGCAGCTCTTAGTTGCTTATGATGTAAATAAACCCTGATGAATAAAAAGAAGAAGAGATATTTTTTCTAAATATTTTTCAGTAATATTAAATTTAAGTGTTTCACTATTTATGATAATTGTGATACTAACACTTTGTTGCATTTTGGTGGGGTTTGCATAGACAAAGTATTTTTTTATTTGTTTATAATATTTTATTATTGTTGTACATGTTTATTTGCTTTTTATTCAAATTTAGCTGTTTCATTAGGTATTTTTTTCTTATCCGTAGACATATTGAATTTATATTTACTGAATATATTCATTAATTAAAAGTTTTGAGTGTTTATGGGCATGATTAATATTTTACAAAATAGGATTATTTAATTTTTACCGTAAAGTTACTTTTTGGATTCAATCAATAGGATAATATTAGAAATGATCTTTTCTTTATTAGAATATACATTTATGGAAGTGTTTCAATTTTTTTTACAGATACTGATTTTGTTATTTATATTGATAAATTACATAATTCATCGTCTTTGATAAAAAAGTGTTTGTTTTTAAGTTCTCCATAACTGTTTATAAATAAATCAAGCGATATTGCCTCTATATGTTTCTGTTTTTAGATTTTTTAGTACAAACACGATCTGACGACTTGTCAGCATATAATAGTAATATTCTATTTTGAATATAATATTTTTCAATCAGATAGACTATTGTTATTACTTATTATTATTATTATTACATAAATGAAACGATTAATAATTTTTTTTTGAAAAGTCGGTAAATTAATGTTTAAATTTTTATCCTGAGAAAGGTATCCATTTCTGTAAAAATATTTTTTTTTGTTAATTTGTATTTTTCATTAGTATAAAATAGTTGTGATGAAACTATGTAATTAAAAAAGCAGGCTTTTTTGGTTCAATTTTAGATGTGAGACCAGTTTTTATAAGTAAACATTTGATTGATATAAGCCAGCTTATTCATGAATAAGCTATGAATNTCACGGTCAGGGTCACATAAGGTAATCCTGATCCAGATCATGTAAGGCAATCCTGATCAGGTCTACGTTAGGCAGTCCTGATCAATACCATATAATGTAATCCAGATCAGGATGATGTAAAGATATCCGGATCAGGACCTCATGAGTCATCTGCGTTACATCCTCATCAGGTCCTCATAAGGCAAACCTGATCTTGACCTTATCAGGTTATCGGGTTTACCTGATAATGTCCTCAGCGGGTCCTTACAATAAATTCTAATCGGGCACAAATGTTAATAATTATTTATTTTTTTGATGAAATATAAATAGATAATAATAATAATAATAATAGTAAGAACTAGTTCACTTCACGCAAATTTTTTAGACAAGTAAAATTCTGCTTTATATTGAAAGTAGCAACAAGTTCATATTCGGGGACAGGAAATAATTTGAAAAATTATAATTAAAAGAAAAATTAATTTTGCAATATATTGAAGTATTAATTTATTAAATTTAACTAGAGTCCTAATTTTTACAACAAAAAACGAATTATGGTTTCTATTTTAGTTTCGAATGAAACCGAAACTTTCTTTTTTGATTATTCTTTATTGCATATTTTGGGTTTGAGTCGACGTTTCTATTAATTGCAGCTAGTTGCAAGGGCGGACAAATTAAAAAAATCCTAATATTGCTCAAAATGACTAAAAATAATTACAAATTTATTATTTTATGTGGAAAGAAGCGGTTAATTCAAAGAGAAAAAAATTGAAGTAGTTAGTAGTTGTAATAATAAATACAAACATAATATCCTTGAAGCAGATAACTTTATTTTTCCCTTGGATAATCATTTTTTTAAATTATTCTTAGAAAACTAATCCTGACTCCCGTTGTCGATCGTCGCCGCAAGCCGGCACGATTTCTCACGAATGAAGTTTTAGTTTCGGTCGTAGTTACGGCCGGTTTTCTGCCGAAACCGAAGCCAAATTGGCCAAAACTGGCCGATATCGTTAACAAAACTGAATATTCGGTTAAAGATGGATTAATGAATGCTTAATTAATATGTGAAAATAAATTGAGTATTACGGAATATTTGTAAATTTTAATTAAAACTGAAAAATACATAATTTACAATGATCAAATCCATGTAACAAGTAATATAAATAAGTATACGGTAATGTCAAAAGATTATTGGCTTTTACATCATAACGCGTAAAATATAGTAGTCTCCGTTATGGTATAGCACTCGTTAATATGTAATTGTAATATGTATAACGCAAACGGGATCCAGTAACAACGGGAAACGTGAACGGGGATAAAGGCATATTACGTTGATGCGCGTATTAAAACATATTTACTTGACAATGAAAATGGCCAGCAACTGTGGCGATAGCGATGGCGAATTGTGCAATACAATAATGTGTAATTAGAGACGTGGCTTGCTGCTGGTTGCTGGAACAGTTGTCGCTAAGTGTAATTTCAATAAAAAATCACACAGAGAGGACAGATATTTGTACCCATGAGTGGCTGGACTTGAAAATTTGCATATCAGGGATTTGCGTTTCAATATTTGTTACCACCCTAATTTGAACAAAGAGATTGCGTACACAATATACTCGGAAAGACGTACGAAGAGCTTGGCTCGTTATTAAGTTTTTCACCATTTAGTAAATGTGCGTGTTTATTATACTATATTAGTACTTATTAAACACGTTTACTTTTCTCATTTTCCCTTCATTTATAGACTTTAATTTCATAAAACGTTTTTCAAATTTATTTCGTATATATTTGATGCAATATAATATACAAACTGGAATAATTTTCATCTTATTGTTAGTGTAGTAATAAAAATAATAGATAAATTACTTAAGTCAAGTTTTTAAATTTTTTATTCATATAAATATAAAGTATTAAATACTGTACATTACAGAGAGAGTACAAACGAAGAAGAAAAAAAGATTCAAGTATCAAATAAAATGCTAGAAAGAGCATGGGACAAAAAATTAAATGATAATCTAACAATAATTTTGCGTAGAAATAGAAAATTTATAAAAATAGTTATTTACATATTGAGTGCGGCAACGAATCGTTAACACTCATCCGGGAACCAAGTTCACGCAAGAACTATGTACAATATTCTTTGTACGAAAAGTTTAAAACTAATAATAAATTATTTATATTATTTTTAATGGTTAGGCTTGACGTTTCATAGGTTACTGCTCTCATATCAGGCAGAATGTGTTGCCAACTGTGTTAATAAAATGCACTAAATTTATACTTAAAAATTAAATTTCATTCAATAATTTACCACTTTTTAAAATTATTATTAGGTAAAATAAAGTTTGAAAAACTATACTTTTTTATTATAAATACAGTTTTTTAATAGATACATTAGAAATAGGAGTGCTTTTTGCAAAATTTCCCGCACGCTAATCTGGTTACAATGCGAGAAATTGTTGCTTAGGTAACGCAAATCGACACATTTCAATGCATGAGTACAAAAAACAATAACCTACTCCTCGATATAAAATAAGTATCAAAAAAGCGTCAATCTTTGAAATTTAAGTGAGTATTTTTTGGGATGGGGGACAATGCCTATTTACCCCAATATTAAAAATAAGGGTGCAATCAATTTTTAAGTTTATCTTGAAAACTATAAATGTAACAAAATGTTATAAAATGTTTTTTTGTGGATAATAATATTGTCTATAATTTTTATATATTACTTTTTGTTCTATCTTTTATAATAAAAAAGTTACAAGCAAAAATAAATGTAAAATTCAGAAATAAAAGCACTTTAAGTCTAATATCTTTTTTTTAGCGAGCTCTTTGTAATAAATAATTTGGTATACTAATATTTATATATTTTTTTATTTTTTTATGTATTTTTGTACCTGGTTTTCAGCTTTCAAGGTAAATATAAAAATTGGTTACACACTTATTATTAATATTGCAGAAAATAGGCATCGCCCCCACCGCGAAAACTCAAACTTAAACTAAGAATTAACTAATAAATATTATAGAAAAATAAAACTGTACCCAAATTACACGGTTAACCCTTTTTGATGCTTATTTTACTGGCCTAATATAAAAAATATAATAATAGGAATAAATATAACTTTTCAATATACGTTATATATTAAAATAGTTTTGAAATTATTTTTTCTACATTCGCTATACAAAGTAGGCGTTTTGCGCCCTCTTTTGTGTGCGCAAAATGGCACTTTGCCGCTCTAGAGCGCAAAATAGTACTTTGCCACTCTAGAGCGACAAAGTAGAAAAAACGCTTGCTGTCCAAATTTTTATAAAATGTTACTTGTTTACATTCTTAATGGAAATGTTTAGTCAAAAATTAATACCACTGTCGTTACCTACACATTTATTACCTTCACAAGTCAATCTGACATATAATTGCTCTGTTAGTATATTACATAACCAAACAAAATATGCCCTGCTAAGGAGTATAGAAATAAAATAGGGCATTCATTTACAAAAACGAAATTAAAAATGCTTAGATTAGATTGAATAGCTCAGTAAGAATAGAAAATAACGACAAATGATTTTTTTTATTATTTTAAAATAAAGTTCGTTTAATTTATAAAAAAAAAAAATATTAAAAAATCAATTGTGTTCAGTTTAACTACAATTGATATATAATATCAATATAATGTCACGGCGAAACTAATATTCCTATCTCACTCCGCACCACACTCTATAGTGTGCAAAGATAGCAATAGTGTGACATCACAGTAACACCAAAAACAAATTTCAAATATCTCTTAAAGTTTGTGGCGACTGTAGAAAAAATCTTGTGTGTATTTCGAGCGCAAATGGACATTGTCGATTTCGAGAAAATGCCGCGCTCCTAAGTCGCGCGGCAACAATCTCTCAATCGACAATGTCCCACTTTGCGCTCGAAATACACAAATAACTATTACAGTTTAAGATATTCAGTTTTTAACATTTATATTCTTTTGTAATTGACAAAAACGGTTCAAGTCGTAAAAATAAATAATAGTATATGTATTAAAAAATAAAATGATTTCGGCTTCAGCATTTTTGAAAAAGTTTATGTAACTATTAAATACAAATGTTACTGGAATAAAAAATGAACAGAAGATTAAACCAATTTTCTTTGTTCCTTTATAATCATCGTTTGTTTAAATTTTACAAACATATTTCCTAGTTAATTTCGAAAAGAGAAATGATTTGTATAATTTTAAACTTGTATATTGAACGTTAAAATATATAAAGCCAGTGTTGCATTTTAAATTAAAATTATATTCTTAATTTTATATTTATTATTATAAATATTTTGTTCTGAATAAAATAAAAGATAAACAGTAATATTTTAATAATTTATTATAATTTAATATAATAAATTTGTGGTATTTAAGTGTTTACTATTTAACAATCTGAGTTTATATGGAAGCTATAATGGGTGTAATTCAAGCATATGACATGTGCTCATGATACAGCGTTGCGTTGCTTGCCACGTCGCTTTTCGATGCCTTTCGACACGTCGACAAATTAATCGCTTCGGTATTAACAGTGACGTGCAATATCCTTAATGTTAAAGTGATGACAGCATTAACAAACCCTCACACTCCAGCACTTATAACTCTATGAAACTATAAAAAGAAATCATAAAAATTGCTTTAATTATATTCGTCGACGGAAAGACATAAAGATTTTGAAAAATTTGAATATAATTGCGAATAGAAAAAGACGACAAACGCTGTTTTGTAATTAGTAATTTTAAAATAATTAGTGGAGAGTGGACGTTTGTTGTAAAAAAGAATCAGAACTTCTACAGCGTGACTTCCATAAAGTTTTTTATATTTACAAATTGCTCGGACGAGACAAAAATTCCTAGAGTTTCACTAGAAACTGACATATTATATATGTACGTAAATTATTCTTTATGTTCCTATCAGAAATAAAAAAAAGTGTTAAAAAAGACATGTTAAGAAATAAATACAATGAAGTAAAATAGTCAATAGTGAAACTTGTTTCATCATAAATTGTATTTAATTCAGATAGAAAAGATGTGACATGACATGCGGTACAGCTCCGGTCGCATATTCAGAGGCGTTTTGTTTCGTCCACGATACAACGTAACGTACGACGCAACATCAGGGCGTCACGGCGTCACGGCGTAGCAACGTACTCTACGATGATCGAGTTTGCAACATGTCACGTGTCGCAACGTACTGGAGGTTAGATGCACTGTGACACGGGCCCGACGAATCAAATTATACCCTATGTACGCTCGAAATACTGAATTTCCTTGGTGAAGACTATCAAGTTATTCTATAATACATTTTACGGGAAATATGGAAGGGTTGAGAATAAAAAAAATATGAAATTTTATAAAGAAATATACATAACAAAACTGTTTGTAATAAAGTGAATTCATATGTATTTAATATTAGAGCTGATGGTCCATCGTGAATAGTCGATTGTGTAACTGCAATCCATTTTGATATAGTTACGCGTTTTCGACGGCCTAGGCTGGCATTTTGTCGTTCTACTGGTGCCAATAATTCACGCCAATTCCAAACGCCATTCACTTTATTTATGTCGTGTCATTCATCATACACTTTGATTAGTTTATAGCTTTTATGGAGTGGAATGCGTTCCGCGTTTACCACTAGTGGTTACAGTACTTTGCTGACGATGCAACATCATACACAATCGCGAACAAACAGAATACTCAACATTTTATGCAGATTTAATGAGAAATTAACAAACAAAACCTGCATCGCTTTTATCAAAAGGATGTATATCAGTTTTAGAGTCTATCCAATTTAATATGTTCATTTATCGACGATTAATAATATTGTAAATTTTCAAAACTAAGTAAACATTTTTTTTTAACTTAAATACTAATATAGCTTTAATAAATATAAATTTTTGATAGCTTTTAATACATTTTGTTATTCCATTTAAAATGAATCTTAAGGTTAATTAAAAATATTTTGTGTATTAAGAGCGCAAAGTGGGACATTGTCGATTCAGAGATTGATGCCCCACGATCTAGGAGCGCGGCATTTTCTCGAAATCGACAATGTCCATTTGCGCTCGAAATACACACAAGATTTTTTCTACAGTCGCCACAAACTTTAAGAGATATTTGATATTTGTTTTTGGTGTTACTGTGATGTCACACTATTGCTATCTTTGCGCAGTATAGAGTGTGGTGCGTACTGAGATAGGAATATTAGTTTCGCCGTGACATCATAATGATATTATATATCAATTGTAATTAAACTGAACACATTTGATTTTGTTATATCTTTTTTTTTATAAATTAAACGAACTTTATTTGAAAATAATAAAAAAAATTATTTGTCGTAATTAACTATTCTTACTGAGCTGTTCAATCTAATCTAAACATTTTTAATTTCGTTTTTGTAAATGAATGCCCTATTTTATTTTTATACTCCTTAGCAGGGCATATTTTGTTTGGTTATGTAATATACTAACATAGCAATTATATGTCAGATTGACTTGTGAAGGTAATAAATATGTAGTTAACGACAGTGGTATTAATTTTTGACTAAACATTTCCATTAAGAATGTAAACAAGTAACATTTTATAAAAATTTGGACAGCGAGCGTTTTTTCTACTTTGTCGATCTAGAGCGGCAAAGTACCATTTTGCGCGCACAAAAGAGGGCGCAAAACGCCTACTTTGTATAGCGACTGTAGAAAAATAACTATTTTTAAATAGTAGCAATTTCAAAATTGTTTCTAAATAATTACATTATTAGGAGGCTTTATACATTAAAAAATCTCCTTTTTCTATAGTCACTTATTAAAAGTCAATAAGACAATATAAATTTTAAATATTTTGATTAAATGACCTTGAAATATCCACTGGTAGTATGAATTCAAGTTTACTTCAGAATTTAAATTCTCAAATTTATGTTAATTAGGTAACTGGATATTTTGATTTAAAATGAGTGACAACCTGTTTTAATGCTGAACCATTTATGGAACGTTCAAATAAAAAAATGAAATGTATTTGAATAATTTAATTATTTTTTAGCAAAATTTAAAACAAATGTTTATTTGACAAAGTTAAAATGTTCTTAACTATTTTTTTAAACATACATATTATTTCTGCTCTATTTATTGTAATTTAGTTGTTATTTCGTATATAAATTAGAAACTTTTGTTTGTTATAAATTTTGACACTTGGTGAAAAATTTTATTATATTCTATACAGTGTATGATATATTAACACATAATATTAGTTTAGTCTGGTAAAGTTAAGTTTAATTAAATATGTATTATGCTTAGTTTTGAATACTACATATTTAAAAATAGATTATTTATCTTGTCAGTGTAGCTATTTTCTTAACTTTATTTAACGGATTTATCCTTTCTTAATTACTTTATCTGCAACACGATTTCCCAAATTTTAATTGTACTATTATATTATTACAAGCGGCAGTGTAATTAAAATCTTTATTTTCTATAATTTAATAAAACTTTTTTATTTTATTTGAAATATAATATTAGTCAGTTATATTTTAAAATGTAAAATAAATTAGTTACTTGTCTTTATTTATAAGTATTGTAATGGAAAGAAATATAAATAAAAGTTAATAAAAACTTAAAAAAAAAAAACCAAATATACAAAATATTTGATACATTTTATAAAGATTATTAAACAATAAAAATAAAAAAATAATGAAACTTTTATCTGTTATTTAGAATTTCTTCTGATAATGAAATTAGAATATTATACAACTTTATGGATTACTTTATTTTCATTAATATTGTTTTAGCGAGAGGTAACAGCTTCTTCAATACATATTATAATTGTTTAAAGTTAACAACGTAGTATGGTAATATATTTACATAAAATTATAAAGTGATTTTCGTACGTTTTTAGTAAAGTAACCCCATTGCATAATGTTGATTTTAATGTAAAGTAACCTAAAAAGCAATGACATCTTCATATATGTAAATCGCTGGTCGTTCATTTTGTGTATGAAAATGCGCTAAAATCTTATTAGTAACCGCTGACCATTAACAACACTGTGCTGGTAATACACAAGACGCGTCAACCAAATTATGACTACATAGAAAATTATTAAAAGGCTTTTTGTATGCTTTAAACATCAGGCTACGGTCTTTTCATAATATATCCTTCCATATATGATATTTATTAAAATTCATTTTCTCTGGTTTTCATTAAACTTTATATTAAGGGTCTCTAATAGGTTATATTATATTAAATATCATTTTGTATTATTTTAAAATTGAGTTACAAAAATCTTTACATAGTTTTATCGTGTAATACCAAGACAGAAGCACTAAAATATTATAGAAGCTAAAGACGTGACTGTCCAATATCGAAACGATACGAGATACGATTTCATTTCCATAAATAATAGAGATTTACGACAATGACACTGCTTATCTACAAACGTCAACCATCCATCAGGGGTGGTTCGTGATTCGTAAACGGTGAATTGTGGGTGGTGAAGGTACTGGTACACGTTGAAACGAGAATCGAGGAACGCTTAACGGTAACGGGACATTTTTTTTCCTTTTAAACGAAACGGTTAACTGAACATTAAAATAAAATTATGCAATATTTTATTATAAATAATAAATGCTGCTTTATGTGAAGATATGTTTAAAATTTAAATAAAATTGGTTATACTTTAAAATAATTGAGGTTTGAATGTAATTAAAACAGAATTATTTTGTTTATAGTATATACCAATGTTACTATAATTTCGTTATTTTTTTTAAATATTACTTCTTGTTGAATTAAAGCATAACTTTTGAATTTAATTAATTACAATATATTAATAATAAAAAATATATTTTAATCGTAAAATTTCATTATTTTTTTTTTCAGAAAAGAAAAGTAATTATTATCAACTGATTTTCTAAAAATATTTAAAAGGATAAATCANATATATTTCTTAAAAGATAAATGTTCAATTTACTGATTTTTAGTGTTGAAATTTGTATTAATAAATACAATAAAAGTAATAAAATGTAAATAACAAAAAAATACAAATTTCAACACTTGAGACCAGTCAATTAAACATTTACCTTTAAACTAAAATAAAATTTATTAAAAATTTTGATACTTAGGTCCGGTTTTCATAGAAAATGGAATTATCTTGATATATAACAACTGGTACATGGAAATTTTGTATTGATAAAGCCGAACGTTTTTACTTATGAGATTTGGTTTTTAATTTTCCCATTAGAAATATGTAATTTAATAAATAAAAACACACAATTTCTTTTCTTCATATTACTTTATTTTATTACTAATGTCCATTTTGAATGCAATGCATTCATCATCAGAGTACATATATTAACTTAAAAACTAAAACTTTATATAGTAGACAAAGTATCGGAGGGAGAGTGGGAGTGTTTTAAGAATAAAAATAAGATTAATGAATTTACAGATAAATTTAAAGAAAAATAGCCTTGATGTTTAGCGGTACTTGATAATCTGGGAAAAATCCATCAATTGGTTGCAACGGGGATTTTAACAAATTTCAATATAGGATATTCTAGCGACGTTAAATCAAAATTTAAAAGGTTGTTTTCATTTTTCTTTATATGAATCGCTTCTAGCATATTTAAATTATTTTTAATGTTGCAATTTTTTAAAAGTTTTAAATTTTGTATACTAAATTGATGACCGGTTTCATGATATGGTAGGCAATGGCTGATTTTAATATGTTTTATTTTTAACATTACATACTTCATGCCTATTTTTCTTTAAATTTACCTGTAAATTCATTAATATTTTTGTTATTCTTAACACTTCCCTACCGATACTTTGTCTACTATATAAAGTTTTAGTTTTTAAGTTAATTTATGTACTCTGATGATGAATGCGTTGCATTCGAAATTTACATTAGTAATAAAATAAATTAATATGAAGATAAGGAATTGTGTGTTTTTATTTATAATCACCTTCACGTAGTTTAAAAAATTATTGAATGTAATTTAATAGTTGCGATGACTGTTTGTCCGAACATTTAACAATAACTATTATATGCGTACTTACTGTTAATACAAATATGTAATAAAGGTATGCGTTTTTTAAATTATTTTTTTTTTTAAATATTGACTGCATACGTATTTAGTGCAACGTTTCTTATTTTTCTGACACTTAACTAATTTTTATTAAAGATTCATAATTTATTTATTTTTAATATTTACTTTATTTTAAGTTGTATGCATGTCTTTTAATACTACAAATATTTACATTATTTTTTGTATATATAACTTTAAAGATCGAAAACGAGCTGAAATAAAATATTCATATAATGAATATATAGAACACTTAAGAAAGTAAGAATTTAAGTTTTTTCATGTTATTTTATATGTGTTTAATAATATTTATGAAGCAAAAGAATGTATGATCGTATTTTAGAAAAAAATATAAATTTTTACAATTTTACAAATTTTCATATCTAATTTTAAAAAATTTAGGTATATGAAATGATTTTTTTCTTTATATTGTTTATATAAAATATTCATAGATGAGATATTTTCAATAATGTTCTGGTAATTTATAATATTTTATAACATTTACTTCCGAAAGTTTATTTGTGAACCATTGTCACATTATATTAAAAAAAGATATATTATAAACTTATTTTTCTGTTACTGTCTATAATAACTGATTATAAGTACGTTTTCGTAGACAATTAGTTGAATTTATGATATTAATAAATAATATTGATCCTTAAATTCAGTTAACTAACGAGCAAGAAATAGTACTTACAATTAGATAAATTTTTAGACATCATCATAAGAAGAAATTTAGATACAGCTTTAATACTTCAGTCTTTTTCGTAAGCCAAACAAAACTGATGTAATCATATCAAGTTAATTAAACCTCCCGTTTGTTAAAAAAGTAATCAACATTTAATATTGAAATAATATTATTAAAACATAATAACGGTTATTAATCTATATATTAATATAAGTTTTTTGAAAGTAATTTTATTTGATTATTTATAAATTCTGCACAAGTTTTATCAATAAAATATGCCGTTAAATTCCTTATTAAAAATAATAATAATAAGAAAACGAAATATATTAGTAGTTTCTTAAGAATTTTACAACTAGAAATATACTTATCAATAATAAAATTGTGATATTTTGGAAAATAGTGTTATATATCGGAAATTACACATTCTGTATTTGTTCTTGGGTCATTTTATTAGTGGTTTCATCTACAATTATTATGCAATACATATTAGTGATATAGTTCAAGGTAAATTAATTCTGCAATAAAACGAAACGGAAAAACTGAAAAATACAAAATTGATAGAATTTCTTCGATTACAGAGCCATCTATCGCAAATGAAAGAAAAATGTTTCTTATATATTAATTTATTTTATTTTTCTAATTTTGAATTTGTAATAAAAATGGGGTTCGTTTTAAAATTCTAAAAGTTCACCTACCGCTCCACCTATATGAGTAAAGTAGGAGGACTAATTTTATGTGTTTTTTGAGATATAAGTTAAAATAAACAGCCTATATAAAATAGTATGTTATAGTTGTAATTATAAATATAGGTCAAACGGGTACAAATTTGTTAATAAGGTATGAAAAATATGTTACATTTGAATCTGAAGAAGGTTTATTGTTACATATGTGTTAAATAAGTATTGTGAATAAAATACTAAATCTGTTTAATTTTGATATATTTACTAATGGGGATTAATATCAGAGAATTAAAATGCAGCAAAGTATTTAGTATTTACAAGAGAATTATTAGTGTGACATAGCAAAATAACTTTAGTTTTATATTGTAAATAAGAGATTAAAAATGGACCTTTTACAAACAAACAAATTTAAAAGCTGATTAATGAACAAATATGCTTGAGTATTCTATTTATTCTACAAAAAAAATTACCTGATATTGTAATTAATTTTATTTCTAGGGTTACTTTTCTTCATATTCAAGATAAAGACATAATAGCTGACCTACTTATTGATGTTTTAATAAACATTTTAAACATAAAATCAAGCGACTTATTTTACTTTTATATTTATAGCATACGTAAAAACTTAAATTTAAAGCGTTAAAAAGCTTTAGTTCAATTTCTTTTCCATTATACTACAAAGATGAGTTAAACAAATACAGTATTATATTACATAAAGAGATAATAAATGTGTTATGATAATTATAGATAAATATGTTGCAGGCGTTCCAATTGTGTATGATTTGAAAACAATAGGTATAATAAATAACGAAACAAATATGGATATATGCCGGCGCTTGGTCTTAAATTAAAATAAATGACCACGGGTGCATTGGAACCAATAAAATGTACAATAATCATAATAATAAACGGTTGAAGTTGGCAAGACGCGACGCTAGCGACGCAACGCGACTCTACTAACGATAATATCGTATGCAGGCGCTTACGAGTGGCGACTCATATTCATATATATTTGCAGCATACGGGACATTACGCAGACACAGACTCCAAAATTGTCAAAATAATTGCTTTTTGGGAAAGTAGACATAGGGGGCGATTATAAACGCAACGTAGCACGTAACGGTGGTGGCTATATTCCGCATGATTTACCGAATCGCAGTAATTAGGGGCGTTCATTGTCGTTTGTCGTTTCGTTTTGTTCTATTAAATGTATGATGTTCGCTATGAAACACTGGCCCATCGCCGACGGCTGTTGCACCAAATTGCTACAGATATATGTCTGTATTTCTGTAAATTCTACCCCTTTACTATGCTACCCAACACATATTTGCAAACATATATTTCCATACAATCCTATTAAAATCAAAGATTTGTCGTTTATTTTATTTTATAATTTACAATTTTTTAATAATAAACGATTAACTATTAGCACATGATTAAAGATATATTATAAACATTGTTTACAAGTAAGCTTAAAACATAAAACTCCCAATTATATGATTTCATAGTAACTAATTTTAAAACTACCCGCAAAAAAGGAAATAAAAATATTGTTATAATATATTTCTTAAATATGTTAAAAAACTTACAACAAAGTTAACTTTTCTTCTTTTAATCTTTAAAACACAACTCATAATAACATTTTCTAAAATTTCGATTTAAAAAAGATCAAAAATTGAACTGAGTTGTCCTCAAAACAACTTAAGAGTTACTTAGCCATGCTTACAGCCTAAAATTTTATGATACCTTTACTACAAGGTGTCTCAAATGGGTCGGGGTATTTCCGAAGTTCGGAAACCTCTCGAACATTTCAATTGCAAAATTTAATCGTTGAAGATGGGCTGTTGGTTTTAATTCTTGCAAAAGTTGAATTTTGTAAGGTTAAAGATGCAAATCTTTCCTTATAACTCTTTGAAAAGTCCCTTTTCAGACACATCTATATATAATAACTATTAATCAAACAAATATATAACCCATCATAATTAATTATTGATTTTAAATATTTTCAAAAGAATGAGAAAGAAAAATGTAATACAGTAAAATTATTCTCCAACGAAATTAATTAATATAAAGTGTGAACATTACAAGAAACCGTAGAAAGAAAGTGAATAAGTTAATAATACGAAACGAGTAAATAGTGAATCGGTTACTTGATAGAAGCTGTGCATAAAAGCGCGCGAATATTGCACCCATCGCGTAACATGGTGTGTGGCATGTGGCGCATCCCTTGACTGATCAATGTCGGTAATTCGTTTTGGACGACGCTGGGTGACTCGCTGTCAAGATAAATAAAGTGCCAGTGATTCTATTTCACTTAGGAATGTGTCCGAAGTTGTCTGCTGTCGACTATCGCCTATCGCTTGTCGCCTGTCGCTATTTTATAGCTTTCACATACATCCATGAATCGCTTTATACGTAAAATTTAATTGTAATTTTGCATTAATAAAACAGTTTTAAGAATAAAATATTATATTTCAAATAAATTTTACAATTATAGTATTTGCTTATTTTATGAGATAATTGGGGTAAGGTTCGTAGTATGGTAAAGGATTAAAGAGTATGTATTATGATCATAAAGAGAGAATATAATGACATAATGTTATCCCAAAATTGTAAAGTGTATTAACAGCAATAGTAGTAACAATAATGACATTATTTGCCGAGTAACCGTTGGTACTAATGGTATTTATAGCTTGTATGTTGTAAAGTATAACAATTATCTTAGATTCGCCATTCGCGGCTTTCAATATTTCGCCTATAATTGCTACACTCTCCACAAATAGTTTTCAGCAAAGAAACTAACTAATTTCGCCTTTACCCTTAGCTCTTGTTGAAATATTTGACGCAAACTTAGCGAATGGCGACCAACAAGACATTAATATAGCGACACAAGATGCGGGCGAATTACGATTATTGTCTTTTCCACGCGTTTCCCTGTTATAATATCATTTTGTAAACGTAACACTCAAAAGATATTATAATTATAACTGCTTTTGTTATTCTCATATCTGCATTATTATCTTAAGGGTTATTCAATTGATGATTATTATTTTATTACTGCGACTTTTTTAATATTTCAGAAAAATTTATCAATTTTTGCGTTGTAAGGTATATGTTTCACCTGCTCATCCCATTCGCCAGTTCTGTGTAGATATAACAATAATTCATAATAATTGATGTGGAGTTACATTTTCTCGTAACTATAACTGTAGCAATAATTTTAGATTTCGTTTCCACATCGGAAGTCGGAAAGTAAGTTTCACGGTTACGTGAAGACATTACTGATTTATTATCTAACAGATTCTGATACTGAAGTTAACTAATAAATAGATTTTCCTTATTATATAAACTATATTTAATTTATAATATGACTATTAATTTATTTGAATATTTTTAGTATTAAAAGAAAATCAAAGCACGTTTTGATATGAATTCCTGTTCTCGCTAGATTGTAAAAATTCATGTAACGCACTAAAGTGGCATCGGAAGCAGCGTCGTAGGCACCGTGGTGGTGTTGGCGTGCGCCACGTGCTTCCGACACGGCACACGACGTCGATAAACAAACGCACCGCAGCTAGTGAATAAATTCGATCGCAACATTTGCGAATAAGCACGCTACAGCTCATCGCCCATACCATACCCATACCTATATATACACTAACATATAATAATACGAGATACGCGCGCGATACTCGACTACTACCAGAAACAGCGTAAAGGCTGTTGTTAATAGTTTGCCACCCCCACTTATCAACGCCTCTAACAAAATTTTACTCGTAATAATGATATTAGCTTTCTAATAATATCTATAACTTATTACATATAATACGTTTTACATCATGCTTAATACTTCAATTTCTGTCAACAAATTAAGATATTAATAAAAACAAGAACATAAAATATTACTATTCCATTGTATTTTCAGTTACGTAGGTTACTTGAAATCTGTTTATTAATTTGTTAAAATATTGATTTAAGATCAGTTATTTTTATGTTTGATTCGAAAAGTATTTACGGTCTTGTGTTAGCACCTTTAAAAATGATATATAGATTGAGATAGAGATTATTTTTAATTTATCAGTTATGTTGATTAGAAAGAGAACAATATAGAATTAAAAAAATTTTAATGGTGAATAGCTAAAAGTCACCTCTAGATTTGAGAACAATTCGAATTTGATTTAAAGCAATAAGTAAACATATGTAATAGTATATTGCGTCACAAGGGAAGATAAAGGCATATTACATCCCGAAGCAAAAGCTGAGGGATGTAATATGCTGTTAGATCCCCGTAGGGCACAAGATATTTTTCCGTATCCTTGAGAAGATTGTTTTTAATGTAAAAAATTAATTTTATAATAAAAAACTCATATTTTAAGAAATTGTGTCGGTTTCCTATTCATAATTAAAACCATGAAAACAAGAAATAAAATAAAAGATGCACCCGTCATTTTAAAAGAATTTTTGACATATAACCTCAAACTATAAATGTCTAATTTTTCATATTTATGATAATTTCTATAATAAAATTATGCAAAAATTAAAATAAAGATCGTATGTATAAGTTTTATTAAAAATAATTAAAATTGTCATGTAAATTTGACTTATTTTATTGCTATATTTA
>CM008230.1:10396793-10408323 GCA_002278615.1 Pogonus chalceus | reverse complement strand
CATTTTGAAATGATTTGTATATAAACTATTTGGTTCGATTGATGGAAATATGTAAGAGGTAAAATATAATTCAAAATAAGAAGATGAATATATGTAACATCTCATCATTCCATAATCAAACAAGAAGAAATCATTCCATATCTGTTAAAGTAAATACACGTCATAAGACTTTCAACATATCAAATGAAAATAAATCCAAAGTTAGGAGTATCTTACGTTGCTTCTCAACTGACTTTGAAGTCTCCGTCTCCGTCTCAGTTTCAGTGTTGAAATGGAACGTCCATGGGCAAACGTTGATGACTCAATTCGTAAACTAGAATCATACAAGTTATACGGCATTTTGCCTGAATGCAATTTAAATGCTTTCATCAGAATTTCAATTTACAGTAATCATTTTTATCGTTCTAATTAATCGCATTATATTTTGCTAGTCTGTTCGATTTTCTTAGACTGTTATGGTTCTGCAGCAATTGTTTATGCTCACTGTCTTACATTCCTCCACAGAGAAATGTTTTAATTGATTAAGTATTTAATTATGATTTATACTATTAAGAAGTTTTATGTTTCTATTCTATTCAATTCAACAGGATATTTCATGCTTTTTAATCTGTTTGTTTCACTAAATAATTATTTCAAAGATTATAATTTTAACAGACATACAGTTTTGCAGAAATCAATTTCAAATTACTTTATACTCAAATCCTGCATTTAGCAGCCAAAAAATGTCAAGCAGTTCCTGACTGATAGAACGATTTAAAGATACGACAATTTTAAAATCTGTTTGATGTTTAGTTTCTTATATTTTAGTTTGAGACTTGAGAAGTTTTATAATAATATAGTTTAAGAACAAAAATCTCATTTTTGAAAAACAAATAACATATTTTTTTGAGTTTTGGCTTATATCGCCATAAGTTTTTGTAGCTTTAGGCCGTAGATTCTAAAAGAGTTCAGTAGATTTTAATTCTAGATATAAACAAAATGCGCTGTACCAATATCCCTTTTGGTTAAGAAGTAATATTAGTTTTAATTAATAATTTGTAAAGCGCAGTCAATAAAGGTTAGTTCTATGTGATAAAACAACTAATCTATTTGAAAAAGTAAGACAGAAAAGTTCCAAAAACTGAATCTTAACTCTATTTAAACTTATAAATACAAGAAAATTCAAAAGAAATACATATTTTTAGTTTATAATTCTCATTAACATTTTTTAAAATTATAAACAAAGCATCTTTTAATAATTTAACATGTAACATTAATTAACGATGCTCAAAATGTACCATTCTAATTAGCAGAGACTGCGGTTTTATCCTACAAAATATAAGAAAATGTTAAAGTTCAATATGCTTACGAATAAACTAAATTAACACTTGAAATTATTATATTTAATACCTGTTAATTAAAATACAAGAAAAAAAAAATCATTAACATTTTGTTTTATTCTTGATATTTAATTATTTTAAAAAGCCATTTGTCTCAATCAATTGTTTCTCTAAGGAATTTAAAAATACACTTTTTTTCTGCTAAACGAAAATTTGATTGAAATTAATTTTTAATTATCTTATTTGCATTTTGTATTTTTCATTTTGAAATTTCATTTATTCTATGATACTTTGATGTTTGGTAGTTTTTTTTTTTTTTGGGTATGTTTAATTTTATTTATATAAACTAAATATTTCTTTACAAAGAGCCAATGGCTTGTAGTACACATTGAATACAGAGACAGAGAAAGACAGAGAGTCAGTCAGAGTAAAAGGAGTATTATCCAAAAACGGAACAGGGATGATAGAAAAGGCAAAGAAAGGCTTTTTATATACGAATTTGAACACGCGCGATGTAAGTCTATTACGCGACGAGTATAATCGCTGTTGAGTTCTTGTTATCATATCAAAGAAGGTTTGGTAAGCGTTACCATGGTTACGGTATAACGAGATATGCCAGGCCATGCACTGACGACAATTTGATTTTTTACATTCGTTTTTGCAGCAAATAGGCAAATAGAAATTCGAAATTATTTCCAAGAACTCTATCATCTTCAAATTTTCATAAAAATCACGGATATTAGACATTTTTTGGGTCGAGAAATTGATCTCATTTCCACAAGATATCTTTCCAAACAATAATCCTTTTGATAATGTGTTCGAAAACTGAATGAAGAGTTGAAAGAAAGAGCAATATTTTTGCAATTTAATAAAAATTTCGAAAGAATTAACTTAATTTAACCCAAAGGAGCCAATTAATTTCTTAAAGAATTTCTTAATTCAGATATGCCACAACAATGATTCCAAATTAATTGTGTAAGTGTCTTTTATCCAAAATTAAGAAGCCAAACACATTTAAAGTACTCTTACCACAGGAGAATCCATGTCATTCTAGTAATTTAATGTACAAAGAAATTTTAGGAAAAGTTTGAATTGCTTATAAGTTTATTTTGCATAAAATTTTGCCATGAAATGTGACTTAAATTATAATTAAAACAATTGAACGCGTATTAAAACAAAAACTTAAGTAAAATAAATATAGACGTATGGAAAAAGTTGCAGTAATCTTACCTGTAGTGCAAAGGTGCACTTAAACACCCCTAAGGTAACATGTTATGACTTGTTGAACTTTGAAACTGATTTAAACTTTAAATGAAGTTCGTACAACCGATGTTCTTGTATCAGTATACGGTTACACAATTAAAACTAAATAATTAGAATGTTTGAATATCTCTAGGTAATTTTTCGCATAGTAATATCGCTTCTAGCTACATTTATAATTGTATACACAAATTTTATTTTGTTTCCTTTATTTCTACGTGAAAATAATATAGAATACTGGCAAATGTTTTCGAAATTTTAATTAAAATTATTTTACATTTCATTTACTTGCATTTCTATGTAAAATGATCTTTTTTTATTATTGTTGCTTATTGTTATATGTTTTTGAAACTATTTTTTTATATTTTAATGAAAATATATAGGAATAAAAATGGATGATATATTTTATAAAAAATATTCAAACATTAAATTTAATTAACAAGAAATATTTATTAATCTGAAAAATATATGTACATGTGTAAGGTGGGACCCTACTCTGACAGCTCTAAAAAACAGTAGTATTCAGGAATTATTTTAAGTATTAAATAACAATCGAATCATTTGGGGTTTTTTATTATATTATTGCATGTATTTTAGTTTTTATAACAAAAAATTTTGAAGTAAAAATATTAATATTTGGAGCCGTGGTAGTTTTCGGCGTCAGACACCTCCATGGGTGCCAGTCGCCATCAGTCCTAAAATAAGGTAGAACAAAATCGTTTAGATTTCCTTAAACTATATTAGATTGGCTATCGTGAAGTTTAGGATTGTTTGAAAATTCAAAATATTGCAAATATGGCGGCAGTTAAAAAAAAAAAAAACGCGTTTAATGTTTTCGGTACTGTAGTTAACGTATTGAACGGCCTCCACAATTCTTCTTGTATCTTTGCAATGACTTCGAATATCAATAAACCCTTTTAGAGGATCATTTTAGATAGGATAAGGAATAGATTTATGAAAAAAGAAACCTTCAGGGTTCAAGTTAATAATTATTACCCAAAAAAACTCATAGTTTGTACTTTAAATTTAAATCCCATTTTTCTATTAAAAAGAAAAGAGAAATATAATTTATTAAACAATAAATTGTTGGAAAACATAAAACAAAGTAATATCGCATTCAGTATAAAAGTGACATTAGCAAACGCAACAGTTGAGAAGAAGTTTGTAAAATAATGCAAGTAGATGTATATATGTTCAGCATTTACTGCAACAGCTTTATATATCTTAGAAAAGTAAACAAGTAACCAACTAGAAGAAGGTATCGCAGATAACTAAGCGTGAAAGAAACTTCAGAAATTCATTAAGTGAATAGTACTATAGTTTTGCTTTTGTTTCAAAGCAGGTGTGTGTATGTGTATTTGTATTGTATTGTATTATTTCCAGCGACCAGTAATGCTAAAACTAATGAAAAATAACGCGTTTTGACTTATTAAAAGTTTTTTAATAAATTTCAACGCAAGCTTAAAATATAAGTTTCTTTTTCTCTGGTGTACATTCATTACAATAACTTATTTCTATCTAATTATATTTTATTTATTTTATTTGAAATTATGGCTTGTATTCCTAGAATAAATTAAGAAATTAAATTTATTAAATCTGTTGGCTCTTTAGTGAACTTCCTTACATAAGGTTTTAACACAATTTTTTCATATTATTAGCTAAAATATTTGTGCCATTTTGCAAATTTCATTTTGGAACATATTATTCTTTAATACCATTCTTGTATAATTTTCAATTATCTTCAAAACTACGGAATTGTTCTTTTCTTAGTGCAACATGCTTTTTTTTTTTTACAAATTTATCATTCGAGATGAATATTCTTCATTTTAAACTTGTTACAGAATATACTATTTAGGCATTTGAGCTTTAACTTATTCAAAAATTCGATTTATTTTCATTTGCAAAGGGACGCTCAAAAAAGACAGTTTCTCAAAGCGTAAATCTAATAATTAACAATTTGTCCAAAATTTTAGTATTTAAAAATACTTTTTTTCATATTAAATAAAATTGCTGATTATTTGTATTCAAATGTTTCTGTTAAGTATATGATTCGTTATTTTACAGATTGGCTAAATATATTTTAATTAAGATTAAATGCTTTGGTATTCTATAGAATGTCGAATAATAATCAACTGCTAGCATATAAAAAAATAAATTTGTTTAAACAAAACAAGTGCCTATTAAAAATATATTGTATAAATAAAAAGGCATTCAAAATAAATAAAACAAAAACAAAAAAAAAAATCCAATTGCATGATTCGAGGTATTTTTTAAATTTATTTGAATGATATTCGAAATTGATCCAATTTTATATGATGTGTACTGTTTTAAATTGGCCCATAATTAATTATTCCACTTTGCGAAACTTACAAACAACAAATTATCGAGTGGTTACGAACGGTTGAATGGTTCGATAACCACTTCTGGGCATCATTGCAAGCGAACGCTTCAAGCGGGCACCTGTAGCACTACTAACTATTACTGTTATATCCTCCGAGTTCTGCTTCTATTTTCTCTTCTAATTCCAGCTATTTACCACAGATTTTTTTATTTATCAATTTAAATAATTCCGAAGAAGTTAATGAATTGTGTTAATAATAATAAAAGAGTATAAAAAATGAAAGATCATTATAAAATATTTGAACGAAGAGAATACAGTGAGTACATGTAAACCTTAAGGCTCTTATATTCTGAAAACTGAAAACGACGTCTCGTTTTGTGCCTTTGGCCGTCGTGCCATACCGACGCTATATAATACAGCATCGTAGTAACCGCGATCCCGTTGCGATGCAATTATGAAATATAATTAGATAACGAATAACCCCCGCGGCGTACGCAACAATACTACTACTTCTATCCTTCCTCTTTCAGACCTCTATGCCTGTAATCTCGATTATGAAATTACTCCTGCCAATAAAACTATCAACCTTTAAAACCATTTTTTACTTTTATATTTCAGGTTAAATACGAATTATTCATAAAATAATCAAAATGTGGAATAAGTAAATAACTGTCATTTGTTTATGTTTAACTTTTGTTTTATTTTGATTCATTTGTTTTTATACACTTGATGTATATCAATATTTAGATTATATTGTTTACTGAGCTTACTGTTAGCATTCTTTTGTTTATAGTATAAATTTTGCAATTAATTTTTTACTAGAGATTTTTTTACATAAATATATAATAATAAAGTTTAGGTTAAACATGTAGGGAATATTTTCAAATATATATTTCCGAAGTTTCAGCTTAATAGCTATTTAATTTGCCGAGATATTCACCAAACATTAAAACACAATAATCCTTTATTTTTGCGAAATTCGCCTTTTTTTGATAAATTTATTTATATGCAGAAATAGTTAGATAATATTATGATACGTAAATATTAAAATTTTCAACTTAATAGCTACATTATTTGCTAAAATAGTTGCCAAACACTAAAACACGAAATATCCGCAAATATGTCTAATACATATTTAACCTTAGTATTTTTGTAAAATTGGTCTATTTTGCATACATACATATAAGATACATAAATAAAGAATATTATGATAGATTTATATTAAAAGTTTCAGCTTAATAGCTACATTGTTTGCTGAGATATTCGCCAAACACTAAAACATAAAATGTTCTAATGTATAAATAACTTAACTTTTTTTGAATAATTTTGCCAATTTTTCCGTACTATTTTTTTGTACATAGGTCAATAGAAAATTTAAGAAAAAGTTTTACTTTAAAAGCTGTTTTATTTTTCGAGATTTTTTAACATAACAAAATCGCGAAAAATCAGTGAAATTCGCTTTATATACAAATATTTAAATAAGGACAATAGCAATTGTTTCAAGTTTTTGTTTATTATTTATAATGGGTATTGAAATTTCATAAAAAAGGCATTTAAAATTTTTTGAATAAAAACTATATACAGTTGCAACCCCATTAAATGGTACGGAAAAATCCAGCATGACTCTAATTGGAAGAGGAGTGATACCAGAAGCCACTGATACGGTTTTTAATTTTTTTAATGATGCCATAACCTATGTGTTGATGATTTTCATGTTCTGTCATTCGTAAATTGTTTAACTGTGCGATATAACGAGGAATTACCAACCTAATGAACATGCTTTGTTTTTTATGAGATTTGTGAATTAAACTGTTAAGTTTTGATGTAGTAGCTGCAGTGTGTACACTTTAAGAGTAATGACGATGTTTTACAATTTATGTGAAAACATTTGAAACACGAATAAAAACAAATGCATTCATATTCACATTTTGGCATCGTTTATTTGTTTGTTAGATTTTTTTTATAAAATATACGTGTAATTACTTGTAAACCATAAGCGTATGTATAATGTTAGTATTTCGTGCTTCAGCCAAGCGCAATGGACTCATGTTGTTGCTTGCACAAACATGAAACACAAACACTTATCCTCTAGAAACAAACCCTAATCTTCTCCATCCATACTAGTGCATCTATTCTGTTACAATTTTTAATTTATATGAAATATAATTGAAACCCTTAAAATAAAAGTCCATTGAGAAAAAACTTAATAATAATCGCGTTAAAATTTCAAATAAATAACAATACTATTTTGTTTCAGGTAAGACTTCTTGGGTTTCTATTGTTAAAACTTCGCTGTTTTTCTTCCAAAGGTGCAGTAGAATTTTCACGACGTACTTTTTTCTTAACTTTTAAGTATTTATTTACAGTGTACGGAAAAATACTTTACTTTTATATGTCATTGAAAATTTTTGCGATATACTTTTCCATCCGGTAAGAATTGTTTATTGTTTTCTGTTAGTTTTACGAATTTATAAACAAAAAAGTTATCAAGTTTTATTACTATAAATATTTTATTGCTTTGGAGTTGGGCAAATAATATTCGGGATAAAAGAAAATGAAATTTATTTTTTGGTTGCTACCTACAGTGTTATTTTAACAAAATAAGCGCAGACTAAAACATTAACCGATATGAAATTTAGAAATATGCAAATATTATAATTTTTATTTTAATATTTACATTATTCCTCGCGATATTTCCAACAAACTTAAATGCTACAAATCGGTAACAAATCCTTAATGCTTTTTTTTTGCAAATTATCTGTAAAGCATAAATCGATAGGAAATATTGTGACAGATAAATATTTAAAGTTTCAGCTTAATAGTTAAATTATTTACCGAGATTTTCAACAAAAACTTGAACGCTTGAAATTCGCGAAAATCTCGGATGTATTATTTTAATATTTTTAAGAAATGCACTTCAGATTTTCGAAAAAATCTGTAGGATTTGAATAGTTTTACAAAAGATAACAATTAAAAAATTTTCATAAAACAATATAGAAACTAGTAAAGCATTCTCACTTTAAAAATTATTATCAATTTCTGATAAATTCACAATAAAATGAAAATATATATTTTTAAAGTTGAACCTTCAAGTACTTTACTTTTTACATCGATACATCTAGTACAAAAGTAGATTAAATCGTACGTTTTTCTTGTGTTTCATTTTCTATGATATAAAAAAAAGTACAAAACAAAGAATAAAATAAATAAAAAAGGAATACAAGTTATAAAAATATTACATCAGATAAAACAATAATATTTTCCTTTATACGAATATAATTCTGTCAGTATGCATTATTTTCTTTTTGCAAAAACATAAATCTGGCAGCTAATATGACACAGAACATAAACAGGCGAGACGTATAACAGTAGCTAATCCATGGACAGAAAAATACATATTTTTTTTTATTTTATTTCAAATCAAATTTATGATTTTCGCCAAAGTGACTTTAATTTATAGAAAACTGATGATATGTTGAGAGTTGAAATAACTAGGATATTTACTTCATTCTGGCGCAACGCCAACTCGATAATTCGATACTGAAATGTTTTTGTTTTTACGGGGATTATTTCTTTTGTTTTTTATTTATTTTAAAGTCAAGTCACATACAAATAAACAAATGCAATTCTGTCAAATTAAATGCTAATTTGTTTTTTTCATAGCCCACTAAAAGCACATGTCTTTCATGGTAATAAACTTGAACTAATTTCTAAATCTGTCGTTTCGTTTGCGCCGTCTTAATTATTTGCTAATTAATCATGTAGAAAACAATCAATTAACAACACTTGGACAACAAGATCATAATGATGCCAAATATTCATCAGTTCAACAGCACTTTACGTTTTGTTTTGTTTAAAATGGTACTTCAGTGCTTCACACTAAAGCCAGAATCTATTGTTCCTCTATAATATTGGTTTGTTGTGAATTTCTGCAATTTGATGTAAGTGAAATTTGCAGGGCCGTATTTACCATAAATTATTTACTTTTAAATATGAAAAATACTTACTGTAAATTAAACTGAATGATAAATATATTAAGATACAATTAACGCCTTATCCTTAGGGTGTTATACTTAAAATGGAGCAAGAATAATTTTTAAAACTTTAATTTCGCCCCCTTATTATTTTTTTGTTAAGATATTATTTCAGTACAAATACTGAAACTTAAATTAGGCCTTTTTATGTGAACCTGAATGAAGATATCGAAATTTTAATTTTAGCGCCCCTATTACTAGAATTCTTAAATTAGTAATTTTACTTTTAAAAAAATTAAAATTTTAATATAGCGTCTCGAAAGATAAAATTCTAGACACTATTTAGATTCTTGTACCTAAAATTTGGCGCCCCTTTTAGGTAGGTTATTAAAATAATATACGTGTAATTTTATAATAAAGCTATTATGTATTAACTATATTTAAGTTAAATTATTAAAATTTATATATTACGCCCCTTTCAAACATTTTAAACTTATTGATGTAGATTTGCAAATAATCTATTCTAAATTAATTTCTGTTACATGTCTTATTTTGATTCATATTTTAATTTTAATATAGCGCATCGATGGATAAAATATTAAAACTCCCTTTTATATACTCGAGACTTTTAAGATTATTGCACTTAAATTTTGGCGCNTATGTCAAACTATTGAAATTTAAATTTTGGGCTCCTTTCAAACTTTTTAAATTTATTGTTGTAGATTTGCAAATAATCTATTATAAATTAATTTATGTTACACGTCTTATTTTGATTCATATTTTAATTTTAATATAGCGCATCGATGGATAAAATATTAAAACTCCCTTTTATATACTCGAGACTTTTAAGATTATTGCACTTAAATTTTGGCGCCCCTTTTAGATGAATTATTATTAAAAGAGTATTTTAGAAACGTGTTACTTAATTTTAGTCATCACTTACTAATTCTGTATTTATGTCATTCTATTGAAATTTTAAGTTTGCGCCTCTTTTAGACTTATTAAACTTATTAATGTAGATTTTGAAATAATGTTTTATAAATTTAGTTTTATTACATATCTAATTTTGCATAGATAAATTCTAAACATAAAAAATATTTAATTCGCTAAATAATAATGAATAAAATTAATAATCTCACAACATCGGTTGTTTGTTTCAAAATTTGTTGTCATGCAAAAAGATTAAATCTGTACGCAAGCAAGAGAAAACGGAAAACAATAAATGGGAACAATAAAGAATATGAATAAATAACAGTGTGATTTGACCGAGCAGTTCTGGATAATCTGTAATTCGGATTAGACTTAATCGGCTTGAGATATGAAAGCGATGAGATTATTGAAACGATGACGACGGACCCAATCTTATAATAAAATACAGAATAAATTCATCTGGGAATTTTATGAATATAAATTTAAATGAAAATAATAAAATTGTAGATTTTCTTTTCTAGTTTATAAATGCTTTCACTACCTGTTGATTGTCGATATTTATTGGAAAAACTTTTATATTTATAATTATAAAAGGAATAATGAAATTTAATATATTCATTTATGATGATTTATCGGATGAAAAGGAAACTTTATTTAAAAGTATAAACTGAAAAATCGAAAATGAAACGATAAAAACACGCTACCAAAATATTTAATTAGTATAATTGCGTCTCTTTGAGCTATTTACATTAAAATATTAAAACATTTCCGTTGACACATTTTAATTAATCTACAAGTTCATTACTTACAATCCGCAGAAAACACGGCAATATTAAATACACCTTACACCGCTCAAATCTAAATCTACAAACACAAATTGTCAACATTTAATTTTAAAACATACAATTCTGTATTTTACCAAGTACTTTATACACAAAAAAAAAAAGATTCTTAAATCGTAGTTACTATGAAAATCTAGTTAATTAGTAAAGTGCACATGTATAAAAGAACGCTTCGCTAACCCAGTAAATTGCTTACAAAATTTATTCCAGAAACATTGAACTCTTTTATAATTATCAACATGAAACATGAAGATTCTCACATATTATTATTACGCATTAGTTTATTATTTCATTTAATATTAGAATGCCATGACAATGACAATAACAACATTTAGAAGCAATTGTTTTTTTAAAAAAACTGAAGTTCATTAATAAAAGTAGGGTTATAATAAATTTGCAATTAAACCAACAATTGATGGAATAAATAATCTGTTTTACAATTTTACGGAAATAAAATTAAACTTAATTTAAATTTAAAATTACGTAAGGCTGAGTGCTCATATTTAATAAACATCCTGTGTACTTAAAAGTTCTTATAAATATATAAAAATTTAATTATAATGAATTCATTACATGAAATTATAATTCAAGAATATATGATAAGATCGCTGGTATAAAATAATTTGATGTTATCACGATTTATGAAATGTTTTGCAGTAAAATATGTGTAACGTGTTATTGAACTATTTTAATAATATAACCTTGACTAATTATATAAAATACTAGACAATTAAAATGCTTCGTTAAGTTCATTATTAAAGATGGTTTTGGTTTTTAACTTAATAACTCGAGTGAAACATTTTGTAATATTTATTTTTATATATGTTCGTTGTTTTATTTACTGCCTACAGATTGTTTTATATA
>CM008230.1:10337602-10352874 GCA_002278615.1 Pogonus chalceus | reverse complement strand
ATAAATATTAAATATATTCCTAATATCTAAAGGGGTGTGGGGGTATTATTAATTTCATATTAATAACTAAACTAATGTAAACTATTTTTGGGAAATTGTTATTATAATATTTGAAAGGGACAGGCATTATTAATTTAAATTTTGTTAAATAAAATAATTTTAAACAAAAGTTATAAAAACATGTAAGGAAAAAGGATAAATATAGCTAGTTTTATAGATGTACCCTTTGAAATAATATTGTATAATATCTTTTAAAATATTTTCTACAAATACATGTATTCCATAAAGTTTGTTGTTATAAAGGAGTAAAGAAAAAACAAAAAACATATATGTAAATCCAATGAAAACAGAAAGAGATGAAAACCTCCCACTACTGATCGGATAAAATTCTTGAGAAGATCCGATTTTTGTTTAAAATAACAAGACGACGACGACGACGACAACGACGACACATATCTTTTATACCTGCATTTTCCATTCCTCCTTCCCGTGACATTCCTTTATTTATCGCCTAAGCGGAACTACTGACATACGTATATTTCCCGGTTCAAATAACAAACATTTATCCTTTTGAAGTCACGCACAGGAAAACGGGCCTCGCATTCGCGTATAAATAAACAACACGGGTCTCTATATTCACTCACTCACTCACTCACTCACCTATTGAAAAGACACACTCATACATACACTCACTTACATTGCAAGAGTTTATTTAGAAAAACTTTGTGTCTGTACTTGCGGTAGCTAAGACTCAAACACTTAGTAAAAGTTTTTCTCTTCATTCGTCGTCGTCGTCGTCTGTCCGGTTGACGTTTCTCCTATCATCTCTCATGAATTTGAACAGTTTTTATTTAACATCACTTGATCGCATTTTATGTCTTTGCCTCGAAAATATTTATGAGTGTTTTTATTTTCGGTTATTCATTCTACTTTGTTGAAATGCTTGTTTTAATTTTTAAGAAGTCTACTTTGTTATACTTACGTATTACACGCTTGATTCATTTTTAAGATCTTCTCCCTCGAAGTAATTAGTTGTTTATTGTCTCTATGCAGTTATAACTCTTAATAACTCCTTTTATTACTTATACTATATATGTACATATACAAAGTTAGTCCTTTCGTTATAAAATTATATGTATTTGCATTTATTGATTTAATTTATTAGGGAGGCCTTCCCTTTCTGTATTTTAATAAAATTGAATTAATCATTTGAATAGCTTTTACTTATTTACCGCATTCGTAAACGGATAAAATTTTATGAACTTATTAGAATTATTGTGCTTATAATGTTTTTTATTAAATAATTAAAATAGTTAGGTTAGTAACCAGTTCTTTCTTTATTAAAATTAAAGAGTCTAATCTGTTTTAAAAGGAAGTGACTTTAAAATTCATATCAATAAGGAAAAATATATAGGAAAATAGATAAAACTGTAATAATCAAAATTACTGGCATAAGGTTTTGATAGAAACAATTTACGTTTGTACTTTTGCTTTTTGGAGGGACAAATTTTAATAAAATTTGAACTTGATAAAGTATAAAATTTATAATGTGAATATTTTGGTTTTTTGTGGTTGGAAAGGTTGTCCGTCAATATAGTGAAGTTTCTTTTAATGGCATAAAAAGCGTATACATTGTGATAAAGGTCATGTCCTCCCAAACACAACACAAAGCATTCACGTCGAAAAGAACACAATCTGTGGCGATATTTTGAAATTGTGTGTTCGAATGATATACTCCTGCTGGCCTGCCGGGTAAAGGTATCGATATTCAACATGGCCATTCCCTATATCATTTTCTTTTCAACTTGTACAGACATAGATAGCATGATCCTTGTCCTTCCACCAATATTTCATTCGTTTCATCTCTTTTTATTTCACGTGCTGTTATCCTTATCAGGTCACTGATTGATATATTTCCGTCTTTTTTCAACTGACTTGTACGCTCAAATGTTTGGTCCTTGTCTGGTCACCGCTATGTCCTCAGGATATTGCAGGAAATTGTTCCCGTTCGATCTTTCGTCTAGCTTTTGTCAAAGAACGATACGTTTTCACTAAAGTGCATTCTTTTAGTTTTTAAATTATGGTGAAATTGTCGATAAACGGATATTCTGTAGATAATTAATGTTTAATTTTTATCATGTACTCAAAAGATATTTTCATTACTTTTATCTTTATGACTCCAAAAGCTGTTCAATTTAAAAAATTATAAGTTTTAAGAGATAAATATTACTTTAAATTTAGCTGTAGATTCAAAAAATGTAGATATTTATTAATCATACTTAAACAGACCATATTCTTTAGAACTTAAAATCAGTTAAAGTGAATTTATAGGCTTAACCTTATATATTGTCATTTATCGTTTTATAACAACTTGTACATCAAAGTTTCTTAATTTATGCTAAAGATATTCGCACCTTAATATAA
This sequence comes from Pogonus chalceus, assembly GCA_002278615.1. Classification (NCBI taxonomy): domain Eukaryota; kingdom Metazoa; phylum Arthropoda; class Insecta; order Coleoptera; family Carabidae; genus Pogonus; species Pogonus chalceus. The sequence continues at coordinate 10,350,450 of CM008230.1, read as the reverse complement.
TAAATAAAACATATTTGATGCAATTCATAACAAAATGGCGTTATTTTGTCGTTGAATGACCATTTTTAATTCTTCTAAGAGATGCTGAACTTAAATTATTTCCTGTCGTAAGTTCAATAAATCTTATAAAGTAAAATAGTTTTTAGTATTTCTGATGATGGTGTTAAAACCGAAATGCGCATAAAATAAATTATTTTAATTTTATTGAAACAAACCAAGTGTTTTTATTTTTATTTATAAAAATAATAGTAACGAAACTCTTTACTTTAAAAGTATATTTAAATAATCTTAAAATTAATCAGCTAATGGTACTTTACAAATAAGAATCATTATTTGATATAACTTGTAATTGTCATTTTTATAATTTTAACCATAAGTTTTATTCTAAATGAATAATAATCAGCTTTTATTGCTGAAATAAACTNGTCTTTTTTAAATCATAGTACAGTTATTTATAATTCTTAGAGTTATTGAATTTAAATTCAAGATTTAGCTTCTTATAATGTGAAATAATTTATGCAGTTTATCAAATGAAACATGTTCTATTGAATTTAAAACATTATTCTTTTGAGAGTCTTGCAAAAACAATTAAAAATAATCTTGGAAAACATAAATCGGATAAAGTTTTTCTTTTTCCAATAATTAATAAAATAATAAACACAGTATGGACAAACATTTCGTAATAAAATAATATTGTAACGACTATTAAAATAATAATAAAACTGAAGTTTAATAAAAACTTGCGCATTAAAATCTTGGTCAACAGCTGTAAGACATTGCACATTTGTACCCTTGCATTTTAGAGCATCTATATAAAACACTTTGCTACTACTCGTAAAAAGTAAGTAGGCTATGGAGAACTCCATACTGCAGTTACTACATACGAAATTAAACAATTTTTCTAAAGCTAAACACTGAGAAACACGGACCAGATTTCAGAATTAAAACTTAATAATCCATGAAAATTATATTTATTTAAATATCTTCTAAGTTTAATTTGTAAGTCAAAAGCAATTGAATTGTTTCCATGATAATAAGCTCCGAAATTGTGTATAAAACCAGTTCAGTCCAGTTTAGCATTTCCAAATAACTAACTCGCGAACTCGAAAGACGAAAATTTAATCATCGTCGATGATTAAAGTAAAATTTACAATTTAATTTTCATGACAAATAAAATTCATTCTATTTGGTCTCAGAAGTCAGGGTAAAGTTTGGAATGCATTTTAAGGGATGCAGGGTGCAAAGGGTTTTCATGGTATAGATTTAGGCGTTCCATGTCAAGAATCGAAATGCTACGAAGATTTCTAAACTCTTTAAAACTTGAACAAGGAATTCCTTGAATTTTATCAGCCCCAATCTGACTCGTAAAATTAAGACAGAATTTAACTTGTGGCTTTCGAATAAAAGAACAGGAATTTTGTAATGATGGTCCTAGGTAGGCTTTTGGTTTACCAGGACCGTATTTCCATTTATTTTTAAATTTAACTCAAAAAAGAATATGAAGTTATATTAATATTTCATTTTAATTTCACTGTAAGATCGATCCTCGACAATAAAGTTCCCTGTGAATAAGAAAAAGAAGAAAAGTAATCCTGAAATTCACTGAATCTCAAAAAATAAAACACTAAAACAGAGTATTTCAGCATACATTCTTTTTCGTGTACTGTAATCAAGTAGGTGCTGTTCACGCATGCAGTTCTCAATCGGTGGATAAAGAACAACTCGGACCCTTCTCCAAGGGATTATTAAAACACATACACACAAAGATCTCTTGTATATAAACACAAATACATGTGTTTTTATGTAAACATAAGAGTTTTGATCAGAATCTTGTAGCAGGCTTTGCATTGTGTTGTGTTATATTCTTGTTAAGAGGAAAAACAAATGAAATGCATTTGTTTTTTTCTAATTTATTTAATTTATTACGCTGAAATATATCTGCAGTTAGAAAGTGAAAATTTGTTGCCAACACACAAAAAAAAAACATCTAAAAATACGAAAGAAATTCGAAACTATACACCTATAGAAATATCTTTGACAGTTAGACAGACAGCTATAAAGTGAGATAGTTGAAATAACTTTGCAATACGTAGTAACTGAAAATGTGTTCCCTAAATTGGGGGGTGAAGGGGATCCACCGCACTGTATCCATTTCCCATCAGACACTTCGGCTGCCACTTATGCTAAGTCTTTTGTGTGCTCGCTATCTGCCGCTAAAGCAAGCGAAATTGTCACACGGAATCTAAAATATATTCAAATTTTTCGGGCCAACCAGCTCTGTAATGCACCACTTTTAGTATATTTCACACATCCATTCCTTTCGACTACTGTATCGTTTGAAAGTACACTCTTGTACGCAAATCCATTGTAGTTTTTTGCATTTTTATAACTTGTTACATCTTGTTCAAATAGTTTGTTGCAATTTTCACTTACGGTACTTTTCGATTTAGATACCATCGAAAAAGGAAATATTGCAACAAATTTTTGTTTTGAATATATTTACAAAGCACTCTTATCTCTCGTAATACTATACCTCGATTATTATACATTCCGTTGCACGTCATCAGAATAAGTGACGTAGCAAATGCTTGTACAACCAACAAAATTCTATAATGGATTATACATATACATGATTTTATTGTAGAATTGTGAATGAAGTGAAAAGTCACATTTGGGAGTTCCACGCATTTTTAGACAGTGTTTCGTTTGGTAAATCGATTCATCGAAAAAAAAAAAAAATACCATATTTGTCAATCTCTTTCAACAGTTAATACACTATCGATGTGAATGCAGAGATCGTAAAATCAGCATGTTCTTTTCATGTTTCAACTCAGCAATATTTTCACGATATTTTATTTTTATTTATCGTAGTTCACAATTTTTCATTCAGCAAAAAGTTGCGTATTTTATTTTTGTATCTAATGATTTTAAAAGGTTTGGATTTTACATTCTATTCAATTTTATAATACTATTATAGGTTTATTTTTATTCGTTGTTAACTAGTGCTGTATATTGAGTCCAGTCTTTTTTTGAAACGTTCTTTATTCAAAAAAATAATCACATTTGTTTTCTATTCTATTTTAGGAATCATTAAATTGATGTTTGTAGTTTTTTAAATAATTATTTTATCTGAAAACCCTTCTTTTTACAAACCAGTCTTTAGCCAAGTTAATTTTTTATCTATTATTCAAAAATTAAACGTTCTTTATTCGAATTGATCTTTAATTGAAATAATAACCATATTTATTATATATTTTGTAAAATTAATATAATTCTAATAAATTTTATCTTTTGTTTCAGGTGAGTTTCACAAACTTTTTATAATTATCCCTGAATAACAATTACAACAATATAAAGGTAAATATAAATATCAAAATTTAAATACATGTTATTGAAGTATCTACTCTAAAAAATAAATTAATTAAAACAGTTCACACGCAACCACAAATAAAATTAAATAATTTTAAATATAATTTACGTAATTAATAATAAATATACATTCAATGTTCATTTATCAAATCGTTGACACGGGTAACTAGATCAAATGAATGATATTACATTGAAAATCAGCTGATGTTTGCAATATGCAATTTTATTTATTTCACCTCTCCTCAGCTCACTAGGAAAAATGATCTATCATGATGTCGGATATACATTTTATCAAAAGAGGTGATTTTACTAGTGTTTGTGTAGTTATATAGATCGTTTGACGTTCATCTTTGACAGTTCATGCTTTATGTACTATGGTTATTTATTATCAGTACATTTACTTTTAAAATAAAGGCTTTTATCCACTACGTAGTTGTAAATTTGTAATATATCACCGGGAAATTCATTTAAATAATGTTTCCTAATATATTTACCTACTACTATGTTACGAGAAACATTTAATGTATTTTAACATTAGTTGTATTGTCATACGTACCTAGAAGTATTCTAGATAGAATGCATCTAGAACGCGGGTAGCTGAGTATAAAAGCAAACGACTTAAGCTCCAGCGCTCAGTTGAGTTACGGACGCCAAATAGTACGCTTCGTAGTATTTTATTTTATTTACGTAAATTAGCGAATTATAAACAAAAATGAAATAATAGACATAAAATAACACTCCATAAAATTTTTATTACCGTTGAAAAAGTTATTATTAATCCATAAAAATTCTAAAATAATATGTACCCAAACTAAACACCGCAAAATAACATTTCCAATAAATCAAAAAAATTATTATTGAAACAATAGCATTGTTCATATCTACCAGCGGTAAAAAAAAAGTTTTACATCGCTAAAACAAACATATCAATACGAACAACGTAAAAAGTGAAAAATAAAATAATAAAAAAAAACACACATAGTAAAGTATATATGAACATGGAAGATGTATATGTTTAAATTATGAATGGCACCTATTGACCATATATTTGAGTTAATCTTATAAATTTATAAAATATTCCGTGGTAATAATTTACTACGGTGGATTGGTAGAGAAGGGAACGAGCAAGGCGGTTTATTAAGTAAACTCTCTTAGAAGTTTTTAACCATTTGAAATTTAATCGAGTTGATTGGAAATTCGTTGAAACGAATTGAACGGTTTATTAATAAAATTTAAATGTTATCGTAAGCAAATAAATATAAATACAGAAGTTTTAAATTTATAACGATGTTCAGTTTAAAGTACTTTTTAATACGATAACTTTTCGATATTGGTTATTTTTGCTATTTATATATTTTATTAGTATATACATATATACTTGGTATTTACTTATATTTAAAAAAAAAACTTTAGATTGTTACTGTGACAAAAAAAAGTAAATTTTATATTTGTTTAAATATAAAGAATTAGAAATGCGGCCTTCTTAAAATTCTAAAAAAAAAAAAAAACTTATAATAGTCTTCGCGGCTTCGTGCCTCGCTATTTTCTTTTGCGCCTCATTATATTCTTTTGCACCTCGTTAAATCCATCACCATATGCATCATAGATCTACTAGAAAACTGTTAATCTTAAAAAAAATTCTTAATTTATAATGTGCTTTGATATTTATTTAAATTAAGAATGCAAGAGTATCTGGATAAGTCTATCTCTATCAGAAGAATTTTATTTTGTGGGTAACTCATTACGACAGAAAAATTTTACGTTATTTTAAGTTATTGATATGAAATAATATCGAACAGATTTTGTGACAAATTAAAATCGTAATTATCTGAAAAAAATTCTTAAATCCATATGCTAATAATATATCTGGCCGGATAAATATTTGGTTCCCATGAAGAATATTTAAAGAAGTTTTTTGAAGTTTCTTGCGTCAATATTTAGTCACAGCGTGAAGAAAAGTGTGAAGCATTTTATTAGATTGTGTGATATTTGAGTAATGCAGCAATTTAAAAGAAGAAAACTAATAAGAACACTTTAATTTAGGAAGGAAAATAAGATTTTCTATTAAAGCTAACAGGTTAAAAGTTTTCAAATAAGTATATGTATACAAATACATATAGAAGAAGTAAAGGGTGTTGGTGTATGAGGATATGAGGGAAGGTAAGCGAAGCGCGGACGTCCGTATATTGTCTCGAGCGCTTAAAAAATAATCATTTACATAAAAAGCAATCTAAAAGTTTGCGCGCCCAACTCCAACTTGGGGAGAAAAGTGGAAAGAAAACTTCGTAGCGCATATAAAACTATATACGAATGTTTACATGGAAAAGCGGGAAATTGCCGCGGCAACGTTGGACTTGTTGATGGCGCCGGAAAGAAAATTGAGATTTTTCCACTTGTCTTCTTTAAAAACAGAATAATGCATACCGATTTCTTTCTTCTCCTCTGCAAACTTTACACTTAGAACTTTCGAAGAATCAATTCACTTTGATTTTCACCGCCACCGCCGTGCTAACCACCGACTCTAAACAAAAAAATTACTAAGGACATCTTTCCATTTGCAATTGTTAGTTTTCTACATTTCACAAGTTGTCATTCTTAAATCTAGAATACATAACGCATGCTTCAGTATAAATCTTAAGAAAAATCCTTTCCAATTTTTAAATAAAATAAAATTATATCAATGTTTGAAGTTAAAATGATTCTTAATTAAATCTCAAGACCTGATTCTTAGATAACGCAAAAATATACTAAATTATATTCATTTTTACGAAGCTAAATTTGATTCAATTCAAATTAAAATAGATTCAAAAATGTGTTATACATAATCTTTGATGTAAGGCATAAGCGTAACGAAAAATCGTCACGAAATCCTATAAATATATTCTAAAGTAATACCAACAAAACATTTCCCAATAAATAACAAGTTATCCAAATTTAAAATTAACTTCAAACTGTTCTATATAAAGTAATAATAAGAGAAGTACTTTTTTACTGTGTTTACATGAATCATATTTACAAACCGATAAAGAATATCATCTTAATTTTCTAAAAGTAATACTTTTATAATAAAATAGTCTCTCGTATTCCTCATATAATTAGAATTTACAAACTTTGTACAGTTTCCTAGAAATTTACGCATCAAGAATTTCTTTAAGATTAAGATAAACTTTATGCTCTTAAATTATTTCTTTCTTTCTTTTACGATATCATATAAAATAACATAAAATCTATATATTACATGTAAGTAGTTTTTTTTTTTTTACTGAATATTATTTTTAAAAGAACATGTTCATCTCAGACAGAATTCATAATTTTACTTAAATGATATTCGTCTTAGCAAAAGTTTTTAATTAATTAATTTTGTTCGCAATGAAGTAATTCTGTTACGAGTTGATTTAAATTTATTTTAGGGGTTTTCGTAATTACTTTATTCTATTTAATATAGACGTAAAATTTTAGTCGAATAGTTTTTGTGCATTTATAATCTCTATAAGTTTAATTTCAGAATCAATAATTTAATCAATTATAGTTAACAACGCAAGATGTTAACTATTAAAACAATTTAAGTGTTTTATTGTAGTAATAATATTAATTTTCATTGTTAAAAAATATGTTGTTATTGTTAGTAACGCTTGACAAATGTTATTCATTGAAATAACTGTTATTTTTACTGTAATATACTCCATATGTTCCTCGTTTAACATAAATAATTGTTAACGTTAACAATTATTTACAGTTTTTGTTGTTAATTGTTAATATTTATACATTTCTAATTTGTTAATTAATAGTTTTAGTATCGTATAATTCAATAATAAAACAAACTAATGTCATAATTAAATAATTAACAAAGAAAATCTGAAAAATTTTAAACAGAATAAGTATGATAAAACAGAAAACTATTCGAAAATACCAAAGTGGCTAGTATTTAGTCAGTAACCATGTGTCCATGGTTTACATTAGTTCATTTAGTGAGCCTAAATATAGAATCATCGGCCGTTACATTTACAAACAAATTTTACAACTTGGCGGCCATGTGCACGCCTAACTGACAGCGGGTGAAAATTCTAAAGACTAGTTTAGACTTGTTTACAAATTTAAATATATATTTTGCTAATGCTAATGCGATTTTAGTGTTACTTTAATTTTTGTTGCGTAATTATTATATATGTATGTATGTTGCGTTTTTAAGATGTTTATCATTTACCGCGGAATCTTTGATGTTGGACAATTTTTGATATTATTGTTTATGAAAATTCATATTTCCATTAATTTCATTTAATGTTTTTGAAGCATTAATAATCAGAGATAATTTTGGAAAGAAGGAACAAAAAATGCAACAACATGGCGAAAAGTCTCTTTTAAATTGTACACTAAAAGTTAACTTTCTTAGCCTCAATAATTCATCTTGAAAAATATATTCGGTGTTAGACTATATCTTATTATATTATAATTTGTTCTAATTTTGATGAAAATTACTGATTAGGGGTATTTTAAGTCAAAATATTGATCTGTTAGGGTCTTATTTCAGGGAAAATTTTTATACACAGCGGGACAGTAAATTATAGCTAGACAACAGAGGATTATTTACAAATATAATAAAAGAAATTGAATCGCCACAAGAATGTTTATGATAAAAGGATCAAAAATTAAATGCAGGGTTGAAAGTAGTGATGTGCCGGATATCCGTATCCATAATCGCGGTTATCCGAGAAAAAAGAAAGATCTATATCCGTTACGTAGAAATACTATTAAATTTGNATATTTTGCTAATGCTAATGCGATTTTAGTGTTACTTTAATTTTTGTTGCGTAATTATTATATATGTATGTATGTTGCGTTTTTAAGATGTTTATCATTTACCGCGGAATCTTTGATGTTGGACAATTTTTGATATTATTGTTTATGAAAATTCATATTTCCATTAATTTCATTTAATGTTTTTGAAGCATTAATAATCAGAGATAATTTTGGAAAGAAGGAACAAAAAATGCAACAACATGGCGAAAAGTCTCTTTTAAATTGTACACTAAAAGTTAACTTTCTTAGCCTCAATAATTCATCTTGAAAAATATATTCGGTGTTAGACTATATCTTATTATATTATAATTTGTTCTAATTTTGATGAAAATTACTGATTAGGGGTATTTTAAGTCAAAATATTGATCTGTTAGGGTCTTATTTCAGGGAAAATTTTTATACACAGCGGGACAGTAAATTATAGCTAGACAACAGAGGATTATTTACAAATATAATAAAAGAAATTGAATCGCCACAAGAATGTTTATGATAAAAGGATCAAAAATTAAATGCAGGGTTGAAAGTAGTGATGTGCCGGATATCCGTATCCATAATCGCGGTTATCCGAGAAAAAAGAAAGATCTATATCCGTTACGTAGAAATACTATTAAATTTGATTTTAAATATTTTTTATTTCTTAAAATCACATATTTGGCACATTTATATTGCAAAAATCAAATATTTGAACACTCTTGGTACTGAGTTACTAATAGTTCCTCAAAGGTACTTATAAGGTACTTAAAAGTAATAATAAAAATACCAATCACAATTCTTTATCATTTGATTGGACACCGACTGAGTAAGAATTTCTTACTAAGAAAATTGAGATCCGTATTCGCGGATTTAGACATCAATGATCCGTTTTCGTATCCGTATCCGCGGATTTCTTTTTTGAACGATCCGACACATCTCTAGTTGAAAGAAAGAGCCATACTTGTGCAACTCAATAAATTAAAATTGATATAATTGTTTAACTTCAGTCAGTACAAAATATACTTTGACAAGCCTTTATGTGTCATTTTCCAAAATTTAAAAGCCAGATTACCACAGAAGAATCCATATCAATCTTGTAATTTAGTGTGGAAGGCAAATTTAGCAAATAATCGAATTACTTATAAGTTCATTTTGCATAAAGCGAAGCTCGGTCACCCTAATATTATTTAATTATTTCGATCATTGAACCAACACATAATAATCAAAATTTTATTTTTAAAGCAAAAATCTTATTCTTTAATAGTTAACTTTGTAATAACCAGTAATTTTAAGAAAGTTTTTGGATTAAATCCGCAAAGTATATGCCTAAATGGTATTAAATAAGTTAATACTGAAATTGAAGCTCCAAAATAATTAGCTATCCGAACAAGATAAACATATTGTCAAAAAACAAAAACTAATATAGTTAAAAATTGAAAATGATTACACAAACTAGTAAAATATTCCAATAATAAAATATGTTTGATACAAACAAAAACAAATATGGTATTTGTCGTATAAATATTCGCAGTAAACATGGAAACTAAAACAGCGCATTTATATATACAAACAAACAGAAAAAAAAAATAATCATATTTCATAAAACAATGTATTGTATTTATGTTTGAAAACAATAATACAAAACTTTTGGCTGAACAACATTTTACTTTCCCGACATCAAATATGTAACAATTTTTCTCAAAATTCTCGCATCATTAAAAATTCAACAGCGGTTAGAAGGCATCGCCGCTAGTACTTTGTTTTTATTTTCTGCAAACTTTTCTTTCTTTCATTGTTCAATTCGTTCCTGCCTCCCCTTGTCTTACGTTACTGTTGTTTCTTCTTGATTTTCACTGGCTACTGAGTTTCTACCCTTTTGTGAAGGTTTTCCGCGCGGTTTTATGCTTTATAGTTTTAGTTTTCTATTTAAAATTTTATAAGGAAGTATGCTCGGTTTTATTCAACAGTTTTCGGCTTTTCGTTTTAACGGGAAATTAATAAATTAAATTTGAGGTTAACTCAACCAATAAGTTTATTCGATCTTTTGTTTGGTTTACATTTTAAATTATTGTTAATAATAATATTAAACATTGATTATCAAAAACAAACAAATAACTTGAAATAAACAAATGATAAACTAATAATAAACAAAATTACGACCTTTAAAAATGTACAATTATATTTTTTCAATCTGTAAACAGTTAATACTTATTTACTAACTTTTAATTTGAAAATTCGTCGTGAGAATCAAAGTATTAACAATAATTACTATGAAAACTAATTTATTAACAAAATGGTGGCTGTGAGGACGTAAAAAATTGATTAATACTTTATTTTCTGGTTTTAATTTAAGAATACGTCTAAGGAATAAAAATTTTTATAATAATTTGCAATTATACGAAACAAATCAATCAAAAAACATATGGAAAACTAATAATAATTCAAAATGGTGGCTTTAAGAGTATATAACTTCAATTTAGAATTTATTAAGAAATGATATGATGTGGAGTGTCAAAACGACTTATTAATATTTACAGAATTGATTAAAAAATTCGTTTTTTAAATATATATGATATTAAAACGTTCCTCGAAAATGATATATATGTAGGTTCATCATCTTTAAAAGTTTCCATCAGGATAACAAAAAAAAAAAATTCGAATAGAATAAATATCTTGAATATAGAAGTATAAGAAAATAAAAAAAAATAAAGTCTTCGACTTTTAATAATTCTATATGAAATATACAACAAACTTTTTCATCATGTTTATATTTTTTAATAAACACCATCAAGCTATCTGTGCAAAGCAGTCATCGCATTTTCCATCGCAGTCGCACATTTCTTTTGTGGCACAACGAAGAAAATTATGAAATGTAAGCAGCCGAATTGAAAGTTGCAGAGCTAAACAAACAGCACGCCTAAGAAGTTTAAAAACGACCCAAGTCCAGAATATCCTCTCTTCTTCCCGCCATTTTATTTATCCCCATCTCCATCTCTGTCTGTTCGTTTCTCTATTCATAAAGCACAAAATGACAATTTCAATTTATTTTGTGATCTCACGCAGAACAGTTTTTTGTGCAGATTTCCCGTTTGATCGTACCGAAGTTATTACTTTCTTCGAGTAGATTTTTCGTTAATTTATTCCCAACTGTTAAAATATTGTCGTTATATAGTACTTTGTTTGTTTGAATTTTACGCCATCATTAGAAATTTTACTTTTTATGCTTTATCAACATATTTTATTATTGAACTGACAAGCGAATTTTCTATCGTAATTTTTAAGACGTTTATTTTTTTTATTTGCTTTACACAAGAACGGAAGTTAAATATATTTTTTTCGTTTGTAAATATCCTCTTTTGATGCTTTTTATATTTTGCTAATTGTTGGCCAATTTTAACTTTTGTTATATATAAATATATTTTTAGAAAATTATATTATATTGCTAATCAGGGGCGTCGCTAGCTTTTTGTGGGCCCTAGGCAGGACCTTCAACCCTTAATAAAAAAAACTTACCATGCATATACGATAGTTCTGAAGCTCCTGTTCTTTCATTTTTTTTAAGGTTGACAAAAGTCTTAATAAATAAACACACATAATAATTTTTCTTTCCATAATTTTAATTTTATTTTATATTTATAAAAAATAATAAATTGTATTTTTTTTTTTGCTTTTTTCCGCAAATTTTTTTGAGAGACCTCACTTCGATTTGGGTCCTGGGCAAGTGCCCTACTTAGTTACGGCCATATTGCTAGTACTTTGCTTAGTTTTGCTATCGTTTTAAATTAAAAATAAATTTAAATTTATTATTACTTTGCTAATTGTTACTTATTCAAAATAACAAATCATATTTTTTAAGGTTCCCTAATAAGCAAAATGCAAGGATTTATTTTTTACTAACTTATTGCTAATGTTTTTGTAATTTGTTTAATAAAAAGGATTAAAAATTTTATTTCCTAGTTCAAAGTTTAAAAACTATATATAATAATTATTTTAACTTTTGCAATTTTATAATTTGAATACGTACTCCAAAAAGAATTGCAGCTTAATCTTTATCATTTTTACTGAATTTTGCCGTTGTTGCTAATATTTATTACTTAACAAGTTTTGCTTTATATTTACAAATTCAAAAATCTGCTTTGATCAATTTTGCTATTGTTTATTATTATTTTTATGAGTAAATAATACTTAAATAACTAGAACTGTTGTTAAATTGATTATAAATGGGGAAAAAATATATATAAAATAATTATGCTTTATTAAATCACAATAAAATACAAAAAAAAAAGGTTATTTGAAAACAGACACAATATGAAAATATCGTCCGATTTGCGGCTCTATCTAAAGTCTCATACACAAGCCGGGGTTCCAATTCCGTTCCTATCAAATCTCATTTCCTGCGATAATGCATCGGAATTTGTGTATAAATGTCCCAATATCCAATAGCGTCGCGTCTTCGATTCAATTATGTTATTTCGTTTTTGCTGTTGAGAAGAAGTCGCTAGCTCAACGCGGTCGTCGGTCGGTTCTCTATATTCCCAATGGGCCACAGCATCCGATACCTGTTCACCTCACGTTTCTTTTGCTCATCTTTTTAACGTCATCTCCCCCTCTTTACGAACCAACTGAAAAACTTTTTATAGATCATCTCTTTACGGGGCCTAACCAACTATGTCATATAATAAATCTATTTTATATTTTGTATATATTTT
>CM008230.1:10147433-10158122 GCA_002278615.1 Pogonus chalceus | reverse complement strand
TTTGGATTGCATCCTTTACTTCTTCTTTTGTTGGTATGAATGACTCTGGTTGCCGCTCTGTGTGTTGTGTTGGGTGTTCGTTTATATCGTTGTCGTTATCTGTTACCTCTTTGTTGAGTAGTGCTTCGAAATGCTTTTTCCACCTATTTACTATAAGTGTTTTGTCATTCAGTAGCTATCCGTTGGCGTCTCTAATCATGTTATTTCGGGTTTTATATTCTTTCCTTGAGCTGTTAATGGATTTGTAAAAATCACGTACTTGCTTCTTGTTATAATGCGTTTTCATTTGTATTAATTCATTCTTCTGATGTTGGCGTTTCTTATTTCTCATAGTTTTAAAGGCATTATTTCTTTTTCTCTTGTATTCTTCGCTGTTGGCCCTTGTGCTTCTTTGTATGTTCTTTGCTCTTGCTTCGTTCTTTTCTTTTAAGGCTTTCTTACAGTCTTCGTCGAACCAATAATTCCTACCACGTGCCTTTTCCAATCCGAGATATTTATCTGCTATTATGCTTTTTTCCATTATCTCCCAGCTGTTTTCTGTAATAGCGTTTAAATCTGGTAGTTTTTTTAAATAAGTTTCTTGTCAATTTCCATGTTAAGTTTCTCTTTGGTTTCGTCTTCTCTTAACTTATCTACGTCGTATATTTTAATATTGTTCTCTTTTTTCCCTTTTAGCTGTTCTGTTTTTGACTTTGATATTCGTAGCCGCATCTTTATCTTCACTAAGTAGTGATCTGAGTCTATGTTGGCGCCTCTGTAGCTTCTGACATATAGGATACTTGAGGCATGTCTGCTTCCAATTAGCACATGGTCTATTTGATTCTCTGTATGGTCATCGAGCGATTTCCATGATGTTAGGTGTGTCCTTTTATGTGGGAATTGTGTGCTTCTTACGACTAGATTTTTTGAAATTGCAAAATTTATTAATTTGACTCCATTTTCATTTGATTCCTCGTGTATGCTGTATTTACCTATCGTGGGACGGTATATTCTTTCTTTGCCAATTTTCGAGTTAAAATCGCCAACGACTATAATCATGTCGTATCTGCGTATTTTGTCCACCACGTCCTCTAGTTTGGAGTAGAAGATTGCTTTTTCTTGTTCTCCCTTGTCTTCTGTTGGTGCATGAGCATTTATTATAGTAATATTTTGGAATTTTCCTTTAAAATGGTTGTTACAATATAAAAATTCTGAAAGTCAAATATTCAGATGAATAGCAGGACTTCAAGAACTTTTCTATTGAGGATAGAGAAAGAACAAATAATTATAACACCAGCGCATTGTCCAGTAGATCATGTCAATATTGTTGACTAAACCTATTACTGTTGTTATTTCATTTATATTCCAACCAAGGAAGTTATACAGAGGTTGTTGTTTCTGGACTATATTTGTCGAGTTACGATCAACATTCGACCTTTAATAGGTAACGAGAAAATGATAGCCTATATATTACACAGGGAAAAAATAAAAGCATATTGGAAATACCGAACAGAAAATTCATTAATAAGAAATTATAGCTAAACTAAAAGCAGACGACTTTGTTGGATGTTGCGTTCTACAGCATTTTTTTAGCTGACAACATGATATTTGACTTGTTAAACCATTTTTAAGTTCTATAGTCTAAAAATAACTCGAAGAAAAGAAGTACCATAAGCAGTTAAAGAGTTCAACATCGTGAACCTGCTAAAACTTGCGACGGCTTAACAGTCAAGTTCACTGGTGTGACGGTAACATAACGTATGATGAATTTATCAATAAAAATTATTTGAAAATAAATAAGTAAATATATAAATAAAAACATTTGTATAAATTTAATTGGTAACAGTTGTTTTCCGACTTAATTACAATATGTATTATTTCTCTTCTACTCTGATTTTGTTAAATTATTTCGCTGGTCCACGCTAATGTGAAATTGGTATGCAAAATTCATAATTTATAATTAAGAATTTTTGTACTTTAATATTTGTATTAATTTTTTAAGGCTAAATAAGCTGTAATTTAATAATCATATTCTTTTATATGTATTGAAAACATTATTTAATTTGCTTTTATTAGATAATCTTATTTTGAATTTTATAAATGAAAGCTTTTGGTACATTTTCAACAGCAGATCAAATAAGTGTTTTAATTAACAGTAGCAAAATTATATGATAATAATTTTTCGTTCAAATAGAAAACACAAATAAAATACAATGCAAAATGAAAAAAAAAAAAAAAAAAAACAGATTATACCATATCTTACTTTTTGTGTTGTAAAGCTAGCACATCTTTTAATATCAGCAGGCATTAAATTTGCGTCCTTATCATTTGGTTTTTCTGTTGACGAAATGTGTTTCCATGGCTTAAAGGTTCCTAAAGTAGCTAAATATTTACCATTACTTGTCCACATACGAGCACTATTATCCGAACTGCAACTGAATAAACAGATAAAATCCATAATGTGCAAATATATAATCATATTAAAATTTCAATACAAAATTAAATAATGTAATATCTTATAGAATCCATTTCTTTTGACTGATTTAAAAAAATAAAACAAATTGACAGTGAATAAGATTATATCTTCAATTCAAGATAAATAACATATATAAATCCTAATCAAAAAAAATTAGCACAAGTACTTTATAATTAATAATTGATATTATAGTTGGTCAGTTAAATATACAGACTGTTAATTAAAAAACTGGCCATAGGCGTTTAACATGGGGAAACCAGTTTTCCTTGCGTAAAAATTCCTAAATTGTTTTAGGCAAATATGCTTTAAATAACTATTGTAGAGAATTAAAATTTGCGTCCAAATTAGTTAGCAGTTTTCTTTTTACTCCTGATAACCGAGAAAACACCACCGCTTGACACAACTCCCATAATGTATTAGATGATTGGAATTCCTGCTTCTTTATTATCTTACTTCATGCTAACAGCTTTACATAGATGGCTATATAAGTGAAAGGCAATTAAAAATGTTGGACACGTGTGCGATAATAACAATTATTAAAACAGACATTGCCAAAAAATTATCAATACACCAGCTTACTATGCAGTGATTGCTGGTAGACACGAAAGAACAAGCTACCTCATTAGAAGAAGTAGATATGGACATAAAAATTGAATTCACCTGCTTTAAAAATCGGGCACTGATAGCGGAAGTTGAAGACAAATTAGTTCTTGGTATGGACTGCATTAGACTGCATGAAGAAACATGATTTCAAGTTAAATTTTAAATAAGAAATGATAAGAATCAATAAACAGGAAATCTTATTACATCCACGAGACGATTAAGTTCTTTGAGTATTAATTCCTGAAGACATAACCCTTTCTATACGGAGTAAATCAATCGTGGAAGCTTAAATATAGGGCGAATTCTGCTAACAAAATGTTTTTATGATAAGACCTGAGAACATTAACAATAAAGTTGTGATCGGAAAAGAATTGATCAAAACCAAAAAAATTATTCCGGTTGGAGTGATGAACATGAATTCTTAACCAGTTATCATTAAACGTAGGAAAATAATGAGGAATGTTCATCAGTGTTCACAATCATCCGAAATATGAAGTCCCAGAAGCAACATTGGATAAAATTCCAGACACTGTTGCGTCCTCGACATTCAAAAGATTTACCTCCAACCAAAAATCAAAAGCAAAGGATTTATTAAGTAAATACCAAGAAGTCTTTGAATATAATAAAAAGACCAAAAAAAGGGCCAACTTAGTCCGCCATAAAATTTACACTGCATATGCAAAACTCATTTGACAAACACCAAGAAGATTACTACTGGCAAAACGAGTATTATCAAATATATGCACAAAAAGGGAGTGATTGAACTTTCAGACAGTTCAAGAGTTACACAAATGGTACTTATAAAGAAGAAGAATTTACAAAAATTACAGAGGAAGGTAAAAAATTCATTTGGAGGAGCAAAGTGTTAAGATGCTGGCATATAACTGAAGTGTTCTTTGATAAGTGCACCGATCTTAATTTATCCTTTGCCAGAGGGAGAATTTATGCTAGACACAGATGCTAACAACCTTGGAATTGGTGACATACTGGTGGCGTACTTTTTCAGATACAAGGCAGCCATGAGAAAGTTATTTCATGCTTCAATATGACCTTGTCGAGTTTGAAAAAATCTATTACGCCACAAGAAAAGAACTTCTGGCTGTCGTGAAATCAGCAGAACATTTTTATAAATATCTGTACGACCGAAAATTTATGGTAAGAACTGAACATTCTACTTTAAAATGGCTGCTATAATTTAGGAATTCTAGAGGTCAAGTTGCCAAATAGATAGAAAGACAAGAATATAATTGTTCCATTGAACATCGAGCAGGTACTAGTCACCGAAATGTTGCCACATTGATTCTTGCAATGAAATATACAAGTACTGTTGCTGACTGAAAAATAAATTTTCCATCGTTCGTTGCCAGAACAACAGCAATCAATGATCGTTGGCAGACCCATAAGTGAAAAATTGACAAAGAAAACGATTAAGTTTTGGTATGGATATTAGCATGAAAAATGAAAAGAATTAAACCGGTATGGGAAGATAAAGCACACTATTCACAAAATGTTAAATCGTATTGGGCACAATAAAGTTCCATTGGTAATCGAAGAGGGAATCCTTAAGAGATTATTGGAAAAAAATCGATGGTATAGATACAAAAACACAGTTAATTATCCTAATGAATAGAGTACTAGATGTTTTAAAAAAGATCCATGATTAATTAGGTAAAGGACACTTTGGAGTTAATAAAATTCTAGAAAAATTGTGCCAGCAATTTTATTGGGTGAATATCAGATATGTAAAGAGTTGGTGCGAGAAATGTATGGTTTGTGCTGGGGCAATGGATTACATAGAGGACGGAAAGCTTCTATGCGTCAAAGCAACGTCAGCAGTTCTTTCGAATACATTGCGGTTGACGTGGCTGAACGATTTTGAGAAACTGATGAAAATCGTTATATTGTAGTTGAGATTGACTACTTTATCAGATAAATTAAAGCTTATTCATTGCTAAACTATGAAGCCGTCAGGGTTAACAAAGTGTTGATCAAAGAATGCATTTCCCGATTTAGAGTCTCACACGAACTACACGCTGATTAGGGCAGAACTTTCGACTTTACTTTGTTTCAAAATATGTGCAGATTATAAGACCAGACCTACTATTACATTCACAGTCTGATGAAATGGTTGAAAAAATGAATAGAATGATAAATCTTTACTTGTCAAATGTAATCTTTGGCCACCAAAGAGATTGTGATAAACATCTCCATCTGTTTTTGATGATTTATCGGTGCTCGTACATGAAAAACCAGAGCAGATACTAGCAAACATCTAATTTAGACGTCAATGTGATTTGGTACTTTGAAGTAAGCTTAGGGAAGATTTAACTGGAGAAGGTTACATCACTAACCTGAGAAGAAGAATAGATGATATACCCTAAGTTAGTTCCGACTAATATACCGGTTATTAGTGACAGGATGAAGGACCGCTACATCATGGCTTAAAATAGAAGTTACCAACCCAGAGACTCAGCATAGCTATACAATTTACAACGGCATTGGAGCTTATCATCAAACCTACAAAAATATTTGGAAGAGTCATACGAAATCTTTACAAGGTTAATTGCATTAATCTACTGAAAAAAGAAAATGCCTAATGAAAAGCAAAAATTATTGAATTTTAATTAGCTAGCCCCTTTTTCAGGTGACAACGATGAAATGAATTCGGATTATATAGTACAGTTCGATAGATAGTGACTCAAGAACCGAGCTTTGAAAACTTCATGATTAATTATTCTACTGATCACAAGGAAAGGTTTGGCGTTATAAAAGAGGAACATCAGGATCTCTTTATGGTACCGACCAAATATTTACTGCGTCATTGTGTAGCAGAATACTTGAGAATATCCCAAGCGAATCTCTTCTGACTTTAAAAAGAAATATGAACTATAACAAGCACTGGCAAGACAAAACTCATTGTAATTGACCACATATATAGTATCTGTATTATCTTGTGATCAAATCACGATTATATGATAAACCGCCATACTAATGTCTGTGATAGCATCTACTGGAAGGCGACACCATGAAACTAGCAATTCTAAAAATTGGCTGTTGATTGCATGGTTTGGATTGGAGGAATTTTAGAAGCATATGAGACGTTTTTGTTCGGTACACTGAAGTTGATATTCTTATCGGCTTTAAACTTTACAAATGGATGAAGTTCATGCGGACCATTGACTATCATTTATACAAGACTTCTAAATGCATCAAAGAAGATGTTTGCTGATTTCATCATGACCAGTTCCGGAATGAAACAGTCTTGGTAAGGAGGCAGTGTTACGAACATGCCGCCGCTAGTGCATAGCCTTAGTTAAAAGTGTTAAACGTAAACAAATTTCGAGACGTAATTTTAATGTATTGGCAATTGAAATATTCACAAAGAATACTGAGGAACTACCTAAAGAAGTTTTACCAGCTCAAACAGGCAGTTGAAAATAAATAATACACGAAGTTAATTAACATTAATATAAATATATTGTTCGAGTTATTCAGTGATTTTGTATATTAATATGTCTTTAGAAAAATGAGAGGAGAAAACTCCTGGAAAAAATTCTGTTTTACAAGAACGGCTTTCAAGAAACAGTGTTAAGAGAAGATGTGGATGCAGGCATATATGAATTTCAAATGCAGAGTAATATGCAAAAGTAATATAAATTAAGAAAAAAAAATTGTAATAATTCCAAATACTTAAAAATTTTTTTAAAAGCAACTTCTAAAATAAATTCTAGCATTTTAGAAGAAATATTAACTGGAACTTCTTAGAAAAATTCTAAAATGTTAGGAAAAAAAAAAAAAAAAATTTAAATAACTACTAGAAAATCTAAAAGCCATATCAGAAAAGAAGCTAAGGAAGTTAAAAGAAAGTATGTACAGTTATAAATTAATTTCTCTTAAATCATTTTATCTAACAACCATAAAAAAGGAATCATCTCAAAGTTCTACATCAAAACTTTGGAATTTGAAATAGAATATTTGAGACAGAGTTTAAGCTTATTCAAGTTGTGTAAGAATTCTTACACAACTTGAAACAGCAGATGCTTAAGCAAATGGTTGATCTCCAAATGAAAACGCAAAAGCTTTAACTGTTTTATTGTATAAACAAGTAATTGAAAGCATGTATGTTCTAAAAGGAGAACAAATAATGGAAGGCTATGATCAACTTGCAAAGCAACTATAGATACGGTATTGTTATGCACTTATAGAACAGGTATATCAGATGAATATGAGAAACAGATACCAAAAAAACCGCGGGTGACCTTATAATTCAAAGCAAAGTTTTTGCGAGATAAAGAAAGATTCGGTGAGAATTGCAAAAAAATGAGCCATTCACATAAATTGTGTATGTAAATATACACATGTATAATAAATAAAGGGCTTCTTACAGAAGAATTGAATGACTGTGTATTTTAATGTAAATTGTTCATACTAATTATTATTTATGTATATAAATATTTTATATATTTTTATGTTTAATAATTTGTGTAACGAACCAGATTTTTGTACTGTTAATTATCAACCGGATTTGTTACAATTAAACCCATTAGTCAGTAGTAGTCCAGTGATCATGTTATAAGCTTGTCATTCCAGAGAGCTCGGATTTATATCCTGGAATCAGCAATGTAATTTTAATATTTTTAAAGTTCATTTGCGGTAGTAACAAATCTTTGAAAATCTGTGGTTGTTTCTCGCAAAAACAGGTAGAAGTAATCGCATAAAATATATCTTGCAAAAATCAAGTCAGCTTATGAGATCGAAAGACTGTAAATTTTTCAATTCGAAGAAGCCATATGAAATCAAAAGGAAACCAAAGGAAGCTAGAATCAGCAGCAAAATCAAGAAGTCAAAATCAGCGACCAGAAGCAGGTCAGCTCGAAAACTAGTTGAGCCGAAAACCAATACAAGGTAATCCAGACAGAAAGTTAGGGTTAGCAATCCGGTATTCGAGAAAGAAAAAGATTTAACCATTTAACTTTGGTTGTAATCACGAGTTTTACGCAGGGTTTCGTTCAGCCTGAGTGAAGATGAATTACGTACAGAACCAAAAGTTAAATTTCTGTAAATTTAGAGTTAAGTCCTCCACTACGAAGTAAATAAAAGGAGTACGAATGATATACATAGGCTTTTTGTGATTTTTGTGTACATGAAAATGGATATAGATAATAAGTTCTATTTTGATAACTGGTGGCGCTGAGATTCGGAGGGTATTGTAATATCATCTAAGGTATTGGAATACATATGCTGCAATTTTTTGAAACAAGGTTTAATAATTGTATATGTACATGTATCTACTTTACCTACAAATGTATGTAAGTATTGTAAAAATGTAGCCAATTATTTGAAAATTGTGAATTATTTATTTCGTTTAAATTTACGCGTTAAAGAGCTCATATCTGTCATTTTTAACATTTTAAGTCGATAAAGACGGATACAAACTAACAGGGCACTTAAAAGTAATTTAAAATTGATTAATATCAATTCTATAAGTCTTGTGCAGTGCCTCAGTGTAGAAGTACTAAAATTAATACTTTTCATTCGAAAGGAGTCCTCTGAGTACACAAAAAGTACTATATATAACAGAAGTATGTCTAAAATCAAGACGCACAAGTTAATATTGGTTGTTTGATAATTGTTTGTTAATTGTTATTAAATTTGGTTAAACATTTATTTTTTTCTTATTGCTTATTTACTTTTGTTGTAATATAACTTATTGTTAAATTTTGCATTTGAAACTCAATTATTTATATTCTGAAATTTTTTCTTCTTCACTCAGTTTAAATCCGAGCAATCGATTAGAGCCCGAGTATTTTTTTATCTGGTTTAATTGACATTAAATTGTTAATTTAAATGACTATATTGCTGAACTTTTATATATTTATTTTTTACTAAAAATTTAATTTGCCAAGCGCCTCTTTTTATTACTTGGTATATCTATCCACTCCAAATTCAAACTTGGAGATTGACTGACAAATAGAGAAATCATGTTATTGTCATTAAAAAAATAAAATTTCAATATAATAATAATAAATTCAATATATACAAATATTTATAATATCTTATTGCTTATGTATTCAAAAATTCGTTCTTATTTTTCTTATTTAATAAAATTTAGACTTCTCTGTCAATAGAAATGTTTTATATGCTTACCTTACAAGTATATTTACCCGATCTATAAATATTAAACCAGTAACAGGTTTCAAATGCCCTTTATAACTGTTAACTAATAACGGTATATTGCTTCTATGCGCTCTTTTAGCTCGTCCCAAAATTCTATCATGCCAAAGAAATGGAAATTTTAGTCTTAATTTTGGCATACAAATATGAACTTTATCTTCTTCTCGGCAACAATAATTTACTAAATGCCACGTTTTAATATAGCCAGCCATGTGACCTAAAAATTATAACTGAATTTTATTTAGTTACTAGGGACAGAATACTTTTATGATTTATATAAATATATAGTAAATGACTGAAAGATTGCTTCTTTCGCAATTTCATGAATTTAATTCAACAGTATATTAGATTTTTTTAGGTGTTTGTGCTTTTATAATTATCCTATTAAATATATATTTTAAAAATTTTACTCTCTTTACATCTTGTCTTCTTTTGAGATGATTTTACAAGTTTTGCCAACGTTAGGGACACCTGTAGTTCTTTTAGCATTAAGTACCGCCTTTTTATGTGAATAGTATTGTATGCCTTTCTACAGCTGGAAAATAGGGCATGTTAAGGAAGATCATGCTCATAGTAGTTTGTTACAATTTTTTTAGAGAAATTATTTGATTAGTAGTTGATGTATTGCTGCAAAAATCTAGCGAAAATTTCCCAATAAGCTTATCTATATAACCACTCAAACTATTCCTTAGATATATCGAAAATAGTAGTCTAGTAAGGCATTTCTTTGAATGGTTTCAAAGCAAATTCGTTCTCGTTTCTTATGAACTAGAATTACCATATCTTTGGCATTTCTTCTATTCGCCACACTTCCTGTATTATTTCACAGGGTTCTACTTGTAATTTATTTTCGCCTTCTTGTAGATCTCTACAGGTATTCCAGTTTTTATCCCACTCTTATTTTTCTCGAAGTTATGCATGATTTTAAGAATTTCACTATCACCAAGCAACTCAATTTGTTCAGTATTTGAATCCACTCTTTTCGGTGCTGCTTGGATGTAATCTTCTACTTCTTAATCTTTTAATAGTTCATGACAGTATTCTCTACATCTTCTTATTTGCGACTCTTCCATCAATATTTATACATATTTACTTAGCCTAATACAGTATTAAATAAAGGTGTGTTTTCGGATTTGAGCGGGCTTTGTGTATTACAAAGCATTTCGTGAGGGCCATCTTACGACTCTTCAGGAAAATATATAACTGAAAATACATCTTTACTAAAAGAGTGATTGTTTTCAATTATATGATTAGCGAATGACAACTTATCAGTCAAATTTAACAGAAG
Source organism: Pogonus chalceus (assembly GCA_002278615.1). Taxonomy (NCBI): domain Eukaryota; kingdom Metazoa; phylum Arthropoda; class Insecta; order Coleoptera; family Carabidae; genus Pogonus; species Pogonus chalceus. The sequence goes on along the minus strand of CM008230.1, from coordinate 10,147,602 downwards.
AGAATTAGGATATGCTCAATGTCTGATACTGAAATAATGCCTAGATTGATAAATATATCCTTCAAGTGTATATATTCCTGATCTTTGAATACATTTTTGTTTTTGCTTTAAAAACCTAATTCCTGATTTTGATGCATGGCATGAATGCTATCATAATATTGTTTATTTT
>CM008230.1:10126569-10144514 GCA_002278615.1 Pogonus chalceus | reverse complement strand
GCATTGTATTCGCCGTAAAATTCTCTATCTTTTTATATAAATTCAAACAATCTTAAAAATTGCTCGATTTTTAGGGAAAAAAGAAGACTATACATTTGCAATTTTTACTGATTTTGAATATTTTCAGTTTTTTGCAAATTTCTTGAGAACTAAGTGAGATAATAATTAATGGTCTTCGGCATTGTATTCGCCGTAAAATTCTGTATCTTTTTATATAAATGCCAACAAAACTTCAATTACTCTATTTTAGGAAAAAAGAAGACTAAACACTTGCGATTTTTACTGATTTTGAACATTTTCAGTTTTTAGCAAATTTTTCGAGAATTAAGTGAAATATTAAAAAACGTTCTACGGCATTTTATTCGCCGTAAAATTTTCTATTATTTTAATAAAAACCAACAAAACTTTAAATTACTCGATTTTTAGGGAAAAAAGAAGACAATACAGTTGCAATTTTTACTGATTTTGAATAATTTCTATTTTTTGCAAATTTCTCGAGAACTAAGGGAGACATTAAAAAACGTTCTTCGGCATTGTATTCACCGTAAATATTTTTATTTTTTTGTAAATTTCCCGAGAACTATAACAGATATTAAATAACGGTTTTCGTCATTACATTCGCCGTTAAATTCCCTATTATTTTATTAAGAATCTTATTGTTTTTGCAAAATTGTCCCGTATCTAGCGTAATTTTTATAAAATAAAATAATTTCGTTCAAATCAATTACTTTTAGCACGTAGATCTATAGTGCATATTATGAGATTAATATATTTAAATTTTATACAAAATAGCTATGTTAATCCTGAATGTATTCGTAAAAATATCTAGTGTATAAAATTCAAAATGTTAGAAATCGGTAAAAATATTATTTATCACCTTTTATCAAAATCGGACCATTTTCACATGCTAACTTTTATTAATAGTTTAATTAAAATAACCATACATCTTGATTTGAAATTATATTAGCATACAATTATTGTTTGTATAATTTAGAAATGCGTTTTATTTGTTATTATGAAGTTTTGTAAGCATGTTATGAATAATTCATAATGAATTTGCAATGTTTGATCTTTGATTTTGTAACTATATGATCTAAGATGGTGGCAGTTTGAATTATCTTAAAAGTAACCTATAAATATATTTCATGTGTTTTATTCAAAATTATTATTTTATCAACATTGTCATTAATTAAATTAAATCATTTGTTTGAAAATGGGTAAAATTAGAAAAAATAAACAAAAATATTCTGAATCTATTGTTAATAAACAAAAATCTAATTCCATGAAAAATAACCCCATGCTTTTGGAACAAGCAAATGATAACATATTTTCTGGGGTTAATATATCATTTGATAATTTAAGCAAAAAGCTATCTGACGATTCTAGAAGTGTAGTTTCTTTAAAATCTACAAAATCTGATCTTGGGAGCAGAATTTCTAAAAAAGAAAAAGTAAAACTGAGACATGAAATTTTATTAAGAAAAATAGATACAGCAAATAAATTTAAAAAGAAGCAAAAACAACGTTCCAAAAGAAAAAAGAATGTTATCATTGGTGATACAAATCCGTTGCATGATGCATTGCCTTCCTTAGATTCTCTATTGAAATCTCGTGATATTAAAATTAAAGTTCGTTCTGAAACGAGTAAGAAAAAAGGGACAGCAAATTCAAAAAGTCGTCAGAAAAATGTAGTTCAAGGTGTTAATATTTTTAAAATGTTACTGTCGAATAAACAATATCAAAAAGATCCATTACGGATTATAAATGAACATGTAAAGCAAAGAATTAACTCTGGTGATTTGTAATGTTTTAATTGAGTAAAGAATATATTTCTATTTACTGTTTTGTTTAGTTTTATTTTTGTAAATATACTTGCTATTGTATTAACGGTGAAAACTATTGTAATTTTTTAAATATATTATTTGAACAACAAATTTGCACAATGTATTTACTTACCTTCTTAAACAGTTATTTCAAACTTAAGTTACAATACATTCAGTTTTACAAAAAAGAACACATCAAAATGAACATAAATAAAAAATTATTAACTTTTTCATTTAGTTTTTTCGTTGTATGGGCGTTACAAGATGATCAAATTGATAAAGAGGAAACAAATCTTTCAATTCAGCAAAAACGAGAAGGAAAATGTATTAAATATTTAAAAATTACAAATATACAATATATTAAACTGAATTTTGTGTTTAATTAAGGGTTTGTTTTTCCTATTGGTATGGTAAGATTTGAAAATGGGGCTTGTCTAGGTGGCAATAATTTAACAGGAACTTGTTACACAAGAAGACAATGTGCTAGATTACCAGGAGTTCCTTCAGGAACTTGTGCACGAAAAATTGGTGTTTGTTGTATAGGTAAATTAATATTTTCTTAATTAAATTTAAATAACAATAATACTTATAAATGTATATAGTTCAAAGAACATGTGGAGATTTGTCATCAGCTAATAACACGTATTTTATAAATCCCGGTTTTCCTAATTCATATGCTGGTGGTACAAGTTGTACGATGACTATTCAGAGATGTAATTCCGATATTTGCCAAGTAAGTATAATGAATTTAGCAAAAAAATATAATAATTTAAATGAATTATAGCTGCGTTTAGATTTTTTAAGTCTTTCATTGGCTCAACCTGACGGTGATGGAAACTGCGTAAATGATGCTTTAAGAGTAACAGGTTCAGCTTCAATTATTCCTCCAATTTGCGGAGAAAATACGGGCCAACACATGTACATGGATTTTAATGGAGATACAAATATAAATATCGTTATAGATACAATTTCTGATTTTACATTTTCTCGATATTGGAATATTAAAGCAACTCAAATAGCTTGCGATTGTCCAACGCGAGGTATTATAATTAAAAAGTTTTATGATATAATTAAATAAATAAATTTTGCAGCTCCGTCAGGTTGTTTACAATATTATACAGCAATTTCTGGTACAGTTAAAAGTTTTAATTATGGAACAACAAAAAATACCGCTAATAATAATATGGGTACTCGACAAATTGCTAATATGAATTATGGTATCTGTGTGGCAATGGCTCCCGGTTACTGCAGTATTAGATGGAGTCAGAGCAGCGGTGATCCGACATCTTTTACAGTTTCTGGAGATACTGATGGATTAGCAACTAATGTACTAGGTACAGCTTTGGCTGCTATGAATGGAGCTATGTGCGTAGCTGATTTTGTTGTTATACCAAATCCAATGGAAAATGGAGTACCAGTTAACACAGATAGATTTTGTGGAAATGGATTTGTAACAAAAACCAGTTAAGTTATTTAATTAATTTAATAAAATTTTTAACTAAATTACTATTTAATTATAATTTCAGCTTCATCAAAACCATTCGTTTTAACTGTGGTAACAGATCAAGATGAAGTAACAAATTCAGTTGATATAGGCAATCATGGCTTTTCATTAGATTATCAACAATTGCGATGTGGTACACGTTTGTAACACATAATTAAATTATTTATTTTATTACTACAATACTATTTATAAGATTTACAAATATATTTTCAACAATATAATTTAACAGCTTATATATATTTCATACCTTCATGACTTTGAACAGCGTCCTTCATATCCTTATACCAAGTGGATATTTTAGAGTGTTCCATTAAGTCTTGGAAAGCCCAACATCCTTCTATACTATTTAAAATACCATATACAGCTAAATCAGATAAATCTGGTTTTTGTCCGCCCATAAAAGTAGTTCCTTTCTTTTTTAATTCTTTCATCCAATAATTACATTCATCGTATAAAGATTGTCTAACATCGTCTTTTAAGTGATGTCTTGTTTTAAGTTTTTTCCCTACTAGCCACATTGCAAATGCTCCAACGTAGATAATTATCATTCTTTCCCATGTTGGGAAATGCTGTTCCCAGCCACCTACATCAGAGAACCAATTGAAAGCTTGAAGCGCTTCTGTATGCGATCTATATACGTTTGGAGATAACGTATGAACCAATACATTATCAGCCCATTTTCGCCACTTTCTTTCTTCTCTATTAAATATTTGTTATTATTGTAAAGTATTTTTAAATAAAATATTATTTCACTTACGTGATAACTTCGTTCGTTCTTTTCTCACTTATTGCTCCGTCAAGCATCAGGAAATACTTATTCATAATTTCATTTTTTATATTGCCATCTTCTACATACTGCATCATTGGATAATACTTCACAATTTCATGTACTTTCTTTGTATTATCAGAAAGAAATGATGAAAGAGCTGATATTATCATAGTACTGTCATTAAGTTGCTATAATTAAAATTAATTTTATGAAATTGATATAATTATTTATAAATAATTTTAATACCTGATAACCGCCATCAACTTCTGCTATTAATATAGGAACTTTTTTATATTCCGACCATTTAATAGATTGTCGTAACACTGGATCGACTTCAATAACATCGTATGAAATTCCATAGTAATCTAGAAAAGCTCGTACTTTACAACAAAATGGACATGTTTGATATTGATATAAAGTCAATTTTAATCCTGTTGTATCATTCGGTATTGCTATCTAAGTTTTGAAAGTTAATTAGATTATATAACATTTATCTTAATTAAATATGCGCTTACCCTGCGGGAAGGTTTTATTTTCGGAACATTATGAATTATAGGTATGGATATTGTTTCATTAGAAACATGAGTGTTTGCATTATTTAATTTTGAAATAGAATATCCTGTACCTACTAAAGCTCCAACACTGGCTCCAATTAAACTTAATTTTAGAGTACTTGTTTTATTTTGTTTCCCAGAATTCGTATAAAATCGCTTTTGATTGATTATTAAATTGCGGGAAGATTTAGAAAAATTAGTAAAAGTTCTACTAATAAATGTCTTAATAGACATTTTTGGTAATTATAAAATCGTGGATACTAAATTCTAACCAACAAAATATCAACTGTCACACCGGTATCCACGATACTTTTCTCAGATCAGATCAGTTTAATACAAACAACTACTTCTTACTACAACAATTCAAACACAATCACTTGATAAATAATGTTTGTACTTAAGAGTAGGAAAAGAAACGTTTCATGATCAGTTTAAAATCCCAAAAAACGAACACACAAAATCAAGATTNAGTTTAAAATCCCAAAAAACGAACACACACAATCAAGACTTTTTGAATAATTAAAGTAGGTTTTATTGAATCGCAAATCGTATAAGTTTTATAGAGTTCAAAATATTATATTCCATTTTATTTCTTTCTTATGAATTATTTTATTATAATTTTAGAAAATATAGAATTTAACTAATTTTTACGTATATACGTCATTTAAATAGACGTCATCTATTGTCAATATGATAAATTTTAAAATGTCACTTTGTTTGAAAGTATGTTTACATACGAGGTTATAAAATACTACAATATGTAAACTAAATCAATGATTTTATGAGTAATTAATGATATATTAAGTGCATAGTGCTACGGAATAAAAATACTTTCATTTTTATACAAATGAAGTTGAAAAACCTGAATAAGAATATAAAACAGCTGTTGAAAATTTTACGGTCATATTGTAGTTTGCGCATTACACGTTAAATCAAAATTTAGATTACGTCAAATAATACATTATCAACAAAATGTATTAGCGAATTGATAAGTTTATTGCAAAATATTTTTTTAGAATACGGAAAAATATTTAAGACAAAATAGAATGTGTAACTTTCAAAATGTTCACAAATAAATCTAAATATGTAGCTGTAAGTTCAGAAAGCCCTGAAGAACATGAAATTTTACCACGAAAACAAATAGTGACAACAGTATGCTTTTGGACATCTTTAAGAACTATCATTCTTTTATCTATATATTTCGCTCCATCCATTGGTTTGACTTTTTATCAACGATGGTTACTTCAGGTTTATAACAATTATATCATTTAATTATTCATAATTTACTAATTTCCTTCACAGACCTTCCATTTTCCACTTTCAATCGTTCTTTGTCATCTAATTGTAAAGTTTACTCTGGCATCATTTATAAGAAGTTTTTTATCATGGAAAAATAAAGAACCGCGGGTTACTTTAGATTGGAAACAATATTGTAGAACTGTAGCTGCTACTGGTATAGCCAGTGGTATAGATGTAGGATTATCTAACTGGGGACTAGAATTCATTACTATTACATTGTAAGAATCTTAAATATGATTCATTTATTAACTTATATCTTTATTTTATTCTTTTAGGTATACTTTAACTAAATCTACCACTATAGTATTTATTTTAGGATGTGCCATACTTTTTAAGTTGGAAAAAAAGGTATTTTATCTTAAAAAATGTTTATCTAATGCAAACAATTTATAAACAATTATTTGTTTTAGTCGTGGTCACTATGTGTAATTGTTGTAATGATATCTGTTGGTTTAATTTTATTCACTTACAAAGCAACTCAGTTTGACTTATTCGGATTTATACTAGTCTTGATAGCGTCCTTTTCCAGTGGTTTAAGATGGACATCTGCTCAATTATTACTTCAAAAATCTAGATTAGGTTTAAGAAACCCTATTGATATGGTTTATCATGTACAACCATGGATGATGGTTTCAATATTGCCTTTTACTATTGCCATAGAAGGTTTGTCCGAAATTTTTTTATGAAATTTATATAATATGTTTAAATATTTAAGGTCAAGGGATTATTAGTAATTGTAAATTATTTCGATATACTCAATGGAGTATTATGATACATATGGTTGCTAAAATAGCAATTGGTGCATTTTTAGCATTTATTATGGAGTGCAGTGAGTTTTTAGTTGTGACTTATACATCGAGCTTAACATTATCTATTGGAGGAATATTTAAAGTAAAACATAATATCTAAATGAAAAATTAAATATTTATTGTTATTTTATTCCAACAGGATATATTTATACTAATATTAGCAGTAGAATGGAACGGAGATGAAATGTCTCCATTGAATGCAGTGGGTCTATTGGTATGTTTACTTGGCATAAGTATCCATGTTATTCATAAAATAAAAAATACATCCGTACCCAAAGAAGATTCTTATTATGAAGAGACTGATAATATAGAATTGAACGCGTCACTTTTGAAAAATGTAGAGTTATCAAAAGAAAGTAGTGAAGACGAACTTAGTGATACTCAAGAATTATTTAATGTTTTAAGAACGCACGATAGGTAGCACGTATTTTTCGAATGAAAAATAAGGTTCTTAAATAAAAGTACATTTTTTATTTATATATATAGTATTTATATTTTTTCAGACATTTATGTGTTTGCTTGTTGTAGGTCTATTTAAAAAGCAGCACTTAATATAAATTAAAATATAAAACTATATGTACCTTTTTTTATAAAATAAAAAAAGTGTTTTATAAAGATATTTTTTTCTATAAATTTTGTCCACATTTAAAAATATATATTTACATAATATAAAACCGAATATTAGCAAAAGGCACAAATAAGTTTAAATTATGTTAATCATATAAAAATAATACAAATGTATAGTCCATTAAAGCTGAACTAATTTAATACTTATTTGTCGTTAAAAAATTATATAAACAACATGTAATTTCAAATTAAAAGCTTTACCAAAGTATACAGAATTATTATATACTGTTTATAATACTATCATTCTTAAATGTATCTGAAATGAATGGCAAATGATGCATGCAAATTAATCCATGTTAAGCAAACAACTACAATTCTAGTTAGACTTAGTACTTGTAAGTGTTCTACGAATAATTAATACATACCTAAATAATAAATAAAACTATCTTTTAGAACATTAAATTATTTAAGTAAAGTTGCTTTAGAAACATATTTCATAGATTTCTTTACGGGCGTTTTTGTTTCCATATTTAATTTCATTTTTTCTATAAGATTATCTAAATCTTGTATATCATAGGTGAATAATAATTTGCAATGTTTTAGCTGTTCTAATTTACTTTTAATATGGTCCACTGCATGATCTAAACAGTAAACGCCTTCCTCTTGAGAATCAATGACCTTTTAAAAAATTAAATAATAATAATTAAAATTAAAATAATATTCGTAAAATATAATATACTTACTAGAGAAATATAAAGATTAGCTCTACAAATTTCACACTCATATTCACCATCATTCTCTTGCATCTTTCGTTTTTTTCTCGGATTAGAATTATCAGGTAATGGTAATCTTTCAGTTACTTTAAGTCCTAAACTATCTAACTTAGTTCTGCCCAAATTTTCTCGATCACGTAAATCTTCAATAGCAGGCATTATTTTACGTAAAACATCTGAATTTGTTCGACTATCTGAAGCAACACTCAATAATAATCTTTCTAAAGAAAACATCGATGGTTCACAACTATCTCGAATATCTTTAAAAACTTGTTGTGCTGTTAACAACCAATTAGCTGGAGCAAAATAAACACTTTCAGAAACAACATATCCACTGCATATACTTGATGTAAATGCTTTTGGAAATACAACTATAAACTGGCCGGGTTCTTGAACGGTTCTGCATAAACTAACACCGTTTTTCACTAATAAAGTTGGCGGAATCATTGCAGTATCAGATGTTAACCAAAGTGTTTTATCTCTGCAGTAACTGGGTACGAGTTTTGTAAGTGCCGATCGGAATATACTACTGAAAGAATCCGGAATGCCATACCATATTTTATTACCACCAGTATGTAAATATTCTATCCACGGTAGACCATGTGGATCTCGATACCAACAACAAGAACTAAATACCATACCTACATGTAAAGTTGGTACTGTTACACCTACAAATTATATATTAATTAGCATGTACTTAATAATTTCAATAACAAATATATTTACCCATTACTGGTCCCATAGATCTTAAAACAGAACCACTATTATTCGTTAATATTTTGAGATTCCATGGATGTCGTGCGAAAGGACTGTTTTTACTACAAGCAAATCCATAACCCCATCCACTAGAATCAATTGAACCAGAATGCACACAAATATGGTTTTGTCTAGTAGTAACATGTTTCCAAAATTCTTGTTCTACTTCTTGAGCACTTGGTTCTGTTGATTTAAACCACATACTCATAGTATTCCTTGCAATTCGGTAAAACGCATTTAAAGCCATATTTCTGCCCTTGACAGTACATTCTTCAGCTTCATCATCACCAGATTCAGAATCTGATTCATTTGAATTTGTACTTGAAGTTGCTTGTTGTTGAGTTCGTTCAAACGTCCGCTGTTCTCGTTTAGCCCACTCCGCTTCTACTTCGTCAAACAATTTTTGGCGCTCAGCGGGAGAAAGTGTATCATAGGGTAATAAATATTTGCAATATATATCATCTAATTTTGTTACACGGTCTTGAGCTGATTTAGGTATTTTCATACCCTCAGCAACTTTAGGCCAACGTTTCTTTTCGATAACTTCTTTGAGGCCTCCTAAAGATTGAACAGTTTGATATAATCTTGGTAAATCTATTTCCATACCACCTATCTGTAAATTAAAATTAAATTAATTTATTTCTTAATAAAATTTATAACTATATTTACCCATGGAGGATGAGTTAAATTAATACTTTGTGTTGCTAAATATTTTTTAATAGCCATAAGTTCTTTAAAATTTGGACCCCAACGATGTAACATTTTATGCACATATTGATTATAAGCTGTAAATCTCATATCGTCGCTAACTTTACATTCCGGTTTGAAATTTGCTGGTGGTATAATTCGACAAATACCAAAATTTTCTGCAATTGGCTTTATTTTCTCAATATATTCTAAGGGATCCTGAAATTCTTTTTCTGATGGATGGAAAGTAGGCGCTTCTACTAATTGAGCTGGACTATTAGCTTTCGGGAATTCGGTAGAATTAATAGGTACACATAAATCTAACGAACGTGCTCTTGGTTTTACAGCGCGTTTGTATATTTTGGCACTAGAAGAAGAAGAAGCACTCGGAGAACTTGGCACAATTTTAGATTCAGTATTAATTGAACTGTCGCCTGTTAATTTAATATCAACTGTTGTAGATTTCGATGATAATGATTTTGGAGTTTCTTGTGCTGGCTTTGGTCGATATGTAGGCTGAACTGTTCCTACCGGTGGATACATTAAAGATGTTTGCGTTAATGGCTTCTGATTTGAACTTAGAAGCGGAAGTTTATCAGGCATAGGTGGAGGCTGCGTAACTAACTTAGCATGCATTACAAGACGTTGATTAGACCCTCCTGAACTCTCGGTACCCAATTTTACGGCAACTCCTTGGATTATTTGCTGGTTGGTAGCAGTCTGTTTGCCTGGCTGAAGAGGGATATAAAATAGATGACCACCACCATCTTCATCACCTACATCTGTTTGAGTAGAACATTCCATACTCACATTATTTTCAGAAAAAGTTGTGTCTGAATCTAAATTTACTTGTACTGCTATAGAAGCACTGTTATTTGCTTCATCAGCAGATAATGTCAAAGATACTTCTTGCTTCCCTTGACTTTTAATTGCAGCTGATTTAACAACTGCTGGTAATCGAAATTTTGCGTCATTTTGTTTCTTCTTGTCATCATCTTCTATAATTCTTGAAGGATCTTCTTCAGAACGAGACGTTGCAGTACTTGACGGACGACGGACATTGCTTCTAAATGGTGTATTTACAGGCAAATCAGGTTCTTCAAAAGCATAAACACTGCTTTCATTTTCTGGAGAAAAAGCCTTTGTATTTGGAGATATATCTTTCCTGTCTTTGCAAAGAATTGATCGTCTTTGTTGAAAAGAGTATTTACTTTCACCTGTACTAACATTTTTATCCACTTTTGGAGGTGATATTAATTGTGCTTTAATACACTGATCTGTTTTAATAGTAGATTTAGATAAATCAGTTTTTTCTTTCTTTATTTTTGAAAGTGTGTTAAATGTTTCTTCTAAAGTTCTAGGACTAGTTAATAACATATTATCAGTTTTACATTCTTCTTTTATATCAAGTTTTAAAATTTCATCCTCATATTTTTTCTCAAATAAATCTTTCTTGTTACATTCAGTGGCAAGTACATTATCATTTAACCATTTTTCTATTTGTTCATTAGACATGTTTACTTTTTCTTTTCTTGACCGACTTCGTACATTTTTACCTAATATATCTGTATTTGGAAGAAGCGGTACTTCACTTACTGGATAAATACATTTATTATCAGGTGGTAATTTTTTATTTTTTATCTGCGCAAAACCGTAAAAATCATCATCATCGGAAAGAGATTTCTTTGATATTATTTTACAATCAATTTTAGTCTGTGTATTATTATCTTTAATATTTGTAGCAGAAATATTTTCTACATTTTTCTTTTTATTACTTGTTGGTGACTTAACATCCACTGTAGTAGCAGTTTTTTTATTTTGCTTAGTAGTTTTTTTTTGTGAAGTTAAATTTGCCAGAGGTTCTTCATCTGAATCATTAAATAATTGTTCATTATCTTGTTCAATTTTTGATATAATACGATTATCTTTAATTTTGTTTGTTTGAGTATTAGTTTTATTTTCAGCCATATTAGGGTTTATTTTCTTTTTAATAATTTCTGTTTTATTCTTCTTATTTTTCTCGGTATTTATAATATTCTTTTTATTTTTATTTATTACTGTACAATCTTGTTTCATTTTATTTTTTTCGGTTTGAGTATTACTACTATCTTTTTTATTATTTTTTAAATTTGCATCACATTTTTCTTTTTTACTTTTTTCTACTTGTGTATCAGTCTTATCTTTTGCAGGTTTATCTAACTGTATATCTATTTTTTCTTTCTTACTTTTATCTAATTGAATTTCAGGTTTTACTTTCTTAATTTTATCTAATTGTATATCACACTTATCTTTTTTAGATTTTTCGGTTTGAGTATCAGTTTTAACTTTTTCAAATTCTTGATCCGTTTTCGTGTATTTTTCTGAACGAGTTGATCGTAAACTTTTTTTAATTTCATTTTCTTTTTCATTTTTTTCTTCTTTATTATCGCTATTCACGGTATTTTTTTTAACGGTTTTTACATTTATATTTTTACCTTTTTCAGTGTTAATTATATCTTTACCAGAGTCCGCGGCTTTATCTTTTATTAATAAAGATGATTTTCTTGTACTCATCTTATTTTCGATTTGAACTTGAGTTTTTACTTTTGCTTTCATTTCATTTTCTCTTTGCTCAGTTCGGCGAACATTTGGTAATTCAGGGAAACTATCAATTGAAGCATCGTCATCGTCTATTTCAGCTTCGTTGACTAATTTTCTCCCTAAAAGTTCCATGTATAAAGCTGCAGCTTCTTTTGTTTTACGTGGCGGTCTGCGAGAAATATTTTTATCATGAAGTCCAGATAGTGGTTGAGTACTTCTTGTTAATCGAATAATACTGGATTTTTTTGAAACTGTTGCTGATTTTTTCGTAACTTTTGGCGAAGATTTTAAAATTACCTTAGTTTGCTTTTTGATTGTTTTTACAAGAGGCTGGTCATCATCTGATGAGAATTCTGAAGAACTTTCTTGTTTTGATGATGACGCCGGTGTTAATTTCATTATTTTATTAACTTTTATTGGACGTTTTTTCATAGGAGATGCTAATTCACGAGGAGTAAAGCGACCTCGACTACGCAAACACATTTTTTGTTTTAGAAGAGGTCGTTTTACATTCGATGATTTAACTGGAGATCTTGTTATTATCACACGTTTAGTTACAACTTGTATTTTTTTCTTCTGATTAGTAGCAACTTCTCTTCGCGAAACGGAACGCGTAGTTCTAACTGTTATATTTTTAGTTTTTTTCTTAATACCTTCAGATTGTTTTTCAATTGTTACAGCGCGAATTTTAGCCATTCGTTGTTCTTGATATTTTCTACGTAAAGTTTGCAATGCTAAAGTATGACGTCTTTTCTTTTCCAATTTATTATTAATAAATGGATCCGCTCTTTTTCTAACACCAAATGCAATAAATGGTCTTTCAGGATTTTGCGAAGCTGTTGCACTTTCAGATGTAACGCTTGCTGTTGATGTAGTACATTTTGTTGCGGTTTCATTATTCGATGTTGTTTCAGTTTGATTTGGGTAACTATTTGCTGCATTAAAAAAATTTAAATTTGAAGGTAATAAATTTGTTCCACGAAAACATAAGAAGGTTAGAAAATCATCAGTATTTGGTCGTTTAATTGGTAACAATTCAGTTGCAGGTGGTAAAACATCATTACATTTTACTTTTTCTCTTTCGATTTCTTTAATAGGTGTAATAGCTGGACTATTTACATTTGAACCCTGTGCAAATTTACGTTGTGCATGCACTTTAGTCCTAAATTGAAATATTCAAAGTTATTATAAAATCAATAATGTAATTCAAAAATATTGTAAACATACCTCTTGGGGCTCTCTGGCAGAGTATCTAACGTTGTATCACTATCTTTTCTCTTTCGTTTAGTATCGTTTCGATTTACAACCATTTTAATATTAATTTATATGACTTATTTATAAATAAAATGCAAAAAACTGCAGAACTCTTTGTGTGAATATCTGCCAAATATGGTTGATGTTATAAANATATATAAAAATATATAAAGTTATATTACCTAAAACGGAAATTACAATTTTATTTATTTTGTATAAAATACAAAATATAGTACGAGCATGACGCCAAATTATAAGTATTCGATGTTTTATTCATTTAATACCTATTAATAATTAAATGTATAATATTTAAGTGGAGTGTTACATATAGGGAACTTTTTTAATTATGGATTAAGTGACCAATGTGACCAAGTTTTCATGTTTTCATATAAAGCTTCCCCTGGACTTTGTGTTGAAGATAATTGTCTATGCGCTAGTAATTTATAATTTTGTGCTATATATCCCTTTTTAACACCTAATTCAATTAATTGTTTCGCCGCCTTAATTTGTCGATTCGGTGGTAACAATTTATTAAATGTACCAATGAATGCAATTCCAATACTTTTTGAGTTATAGCCAAAAGTATGAGCGCCTTCCGATTTCCATCCTCTTCCCTCATATGCAAATCCATCACCACCAACTAGAAAATTGTATCCTATGTCCCACCATCCCTTGCTTTCCATATGGAATGTTTGTATGTAACGTACGTGATATACGCATGTCGCTTGATCCGAACAGTTTTCAGTAGCTGTATGTAGAATAATAACATATGGTACAGGTGTAGGTAAAGGGTTGGCTGGCTGGTTTGGAGGCTGCGCTAACCATTCCAGGCGCGGAACTATTTTTAGTTTATTAGGGAGAGTAATATTGACGTTCGGGTCTATAACAATAATACATTGCATACATACAAATATTTAAATATATACAAATGAAATTATTACAGTGGCTACGCAAATTTTTTTATTATTTAAATTTCTTGAGATCTAGGAAATTTGCATTTTATTGAGAATACAGTGGATAAAATAGAGTTTTACTAAATTTAAAAATTTACAAATAAAAACAAGCCATTTTGACCGTTTTATATTTTACCAAAGATTACGATTCAAAGTACATATAAGTGCTAGAAATATCTGGATAGTACCCAAATTTAAATGTTATCGAACATTTGTGGGAATTTTTTTGAGAAGAAAATGGCAATTAGACAGAGCTCTGATAAAAAAAATCCTGAAGAGTGAATTACAGGAAGAATAGGAGAAAATTGTGCTGTATATTGTAAAAAATAAATAAATTGTGGAATCATAACCAAGAAGACAAAATATTTAATTTGAAAATGCTTTATTTTGAGAATTATCAATTGGTCCGTCTTTGAGAGTGAGAAAGACTTATGTATTTTTCAATTAATGTTGATAATGTCAAATTAGACATTTTAATAAATTACAAAAAATTTTAAAAATAAGTTAAATATTTTAATAATTTTTACGACTTTTAGTGCGAGCCATTGTATTAACTTATAAATCTATCGCCTATTTACAAAAAGGGACAAGTCACTTAAAACGATTTTTTTTGCGAATGTAGAAAAACTATTTACAAGTAACTTATAAAAATAATGTAATTTTTTTCATTCTCTGGTCTAACGCAAAACTCAACAAATTAGATTATTACTTTCTCAAAATAAATATTTCAAAATACATCCATGTCTGTTTTTGGCGCATTATTGACTAATGTAAGATATTTAGCCAATTTTAATCGAATTAGCTATTAAACCTGCATAATTTTGTAATATATTATTTTTGCATTCGGTCGAGCTTTAAAATATCGTATCGTAATTTAATTTTATTTAAAAATTCGAATTGTCCGCTTTGGTTAATAGGCTACAGAAATACTGAATTATTTTTTCATTCAATAAATTACATATTTTATGAATATTAATAAAAAAATTACCTATAGGAGGGTCAATGGGGGTGTTATTGTCTTGTTCATCACTATCTTCTATCGGTAACTTATGATGAGAATTATATGAATATTTATTAACTAATAAAGTTGTTGTTAATATAATCGTTGTAATTGCTAATAAAATTAAACTAATAATAAAAAGTCTTCGTTTGTTATATGCGAAGTTTAACCAGTCGACACCTTGAACAAAAATAAAAACAATTTATATAATAAATATTTTATGGGAACATATAAACGAAAATAAAAACATTTTATTATTATGGAGAAAATATTTATTTATTTGTATCTTTTGACTATTGAGAAATGTTTTTGTTATGTGAAATTTATAATTCAGAATACATATAGTCGTCGGCACGAAACAATGTAATTGCGTAATCATTGTACCTTTACCGTCCCGGTATCTTAAACATTGTGTTCCGAAAAAACCGTTGTTGTTAACTACACTACCTACAATTAACTACAACTTTAAAAAAGACTTGTCTGCCTTTCAGTTCGAAACACATTAACTCATAAATCTTTGGCCTTTTTACAATTTTTTTTTTTGCAAATGTAACTTATAAAAAATAATGTAAATTTTTCCATTCTTTTGGTCTTAAGTAAAACTAATCAAATTAGAATATTACTTTCTCAAAATAAATATTTCAAGTTGAAGGGTTGAAGTAAAATATTTGCTTTTTATTATATAATTACTTTGTTTCGTGGCGACGACTATATACGGTAATTATTGTGAAATTGTCAAATTTAATTATATAGTTACTTTAAATGTCTTTTAACTATAGAAACATATATATTTATATTATTTAATTCTTAAACTCTTGAGTAAAAAGTTTTTTTTTTTTTTTTNTTTTTTTTTTTTTTTTAATAATCTTACTGTGGAATCGAATTTTTTTTAAAAGCAAACAAGAAACAGTTCCAAAACGGATATATTACGTATTAATCGCGAAAGGGTTAAATAGCAATTTTAAATTGTTTATAAAAAATAAGCTGTCATATTTAAATAGCTAACCATAATGCAATGCCAATTTATCTATTTAGATAGAATATATTAGCAAATAAAGGAAAGTATAATTTAAAGCCACTCAGAAACTGCAAAACATTATAAAAAAGTCCTGATTTAGTAGCTAAATATATGAATAATAACATAAAATATATGATTGTAAATTAAATTAAATTCTGATTCATAATTATAAGTTTCTTATGCGATCATTCTATAAGATAAAAATAAATTGTTTTTTGAATCACGCATCTAAATAAAGATGCATTAAAAAAGTAAATACAATCAATACGAAAAAAAAAACTATTGATATTATGATAAGAAATATATTTTATCATAAACAATAGTTTCCTGATTTTGAAATATAAAACAAATTAATAAAACAAACAGATAAATATATTATATATAAATAGATAGATAATAGTAATCTGTGTACATATTTTTCATATTCTAAAAAAATATTTTCAAGAGAAATGCCAATTTTTTGTATATTTATAAAAACAAAATTTTGTGCGAAGTTCTATACAAGAACTGGTTTGCCATGAATTATCGCAAACTGGTCATCAAAATAATATAGCCGCAGTTTTCTTTATTTTATTTATAACCGGAAACTTAGAATAAAAATAAAATATGACGTTAACTTTATAAATATGATTATTTCTTAGAAAACAATTTGATACCTACATAATAATTATATAAATTGCAAATCGATTGTTATTAAAATTAAAGTTTAATCATAAAATAAAAGGTTACTGACCGTTTAATGACTAAAATAATATTAGTTTTATTTTAATAGCATCTCAAAAAACAAATATTTATAATTCAATTGAAACTTACCTCTGTGAACAGGTGCGTCATTTTTAGCACTAATATTCGGATTTTTTTCTAAATTATTAAAAATATTATCACTTTTCGGTTCAAGTTCCTGACGAGCTTGAATAACACAATCTGGCTTAAATGCTAGATTATCTTTTGCGTTTTCTATACACAATGGTTTATCATCAGCACCAGAATACACAAATTGTTTTATAGTAACAGGTCCTTGATAATATGTATTATTCCCGAATTGCACGTCTGATGAATTTTTCACAACAATATTTCCAAAGTTTCCCGTACAATTATCAGGAGCAGCGATTTCAAGACCAGTTTCCGATTGGGAATCGTACCCCTCAAGGGACCCTTTAGAGGATATGGAGGATACATCTTCGTTCCACTCTTCGGTATTGGCATCCTTTGTTGTAGGTGCTGTTGTATTGGGCTCCTCCGATAGCCTCTCTTGAGCCACCATTACCAAAAAAATTCAATAGACACATTCAGATTTGAAATTTCTTTTTTGAATTACGGGTACGTGCGACTTGTTTCGTGACGTACTATCATGTGACGCGTAGATTGCTGTGTACATAATAAAAACAAATGAATTTAAGTTGTTATATACAACTTAAATTAATATTAATCAAATTACAGTATTTAAGGATAACGCACGAAAATACTATTAGTAATAAATAAATATTACAAAAGTAATCATATTAAACTTTAATTTATCTAATTTTAATTGATTGTTAACATTAATATAAATTCAGAGAAATAAAAACAAAAGAATGTCAATTATTTGCCAAAAGTACTT